>JAQZBX010002044.1:0-75715 GCA_029593785.1 Cabassous unicinctus
ATGATGCAACAAAGAGACACAGAGGAGAGACAATAAGAGACGCAGCAGACCAGGGAGCTGAGGTGGTGCAAGAGATTGAGCACCTCTCTCCCCAGAAGGTCCTGGGATCGGTTCCTGGTGCTGCCTAAAGAGAAGAAATGCAGACACAGAGGAACACGAGAGCAGACAGTGAGCACAAAGCAACGGGGGTGGGGGGGGTGGGGGGCTGGGGGGATAAATAAAAAATAATAATAAAAAAAAGAATAGTGGGCTCAGGAGGAAGGAGGGAAATTCCCTAACATTTCCCGAGCCTCCTCCCCAGACCAGGCACATGTAGGCACCTTCGAATACGTCATCTCATTAATTCTTGCAATAACCCTATGAGATAGGGCATTATTAGCCCCATTTTTATCCATGACGAAATTGTGGCTCAGAGTGAGAAGCTCACTTACCGAGGACCACAGCGTACAACCAGGAATCAACACAGGCCTGTCCGACTCCGGAGGGTCTCACCTCAGCTCTGCTGTTGACTCGCTGCCTCTTCTTGGGCAGACCCTTTCCCCATGGGGACCTTGGTTTTCCTCCCCATCAAGGAGGCCTTTGGCCTAGATAAACTCCAAGGGTGTAATTTAAGAGGATGTGTGCGTGGTTCTGCTTTTCAGAATTCTCCCCCAGCTGTTTCCACGTCTTACATTTGTGTGTAGGTTTCCTCCCCGCTGAGCTTGCTCTCTCCATTCAGCCTTCCCTTCTTTCTAGTTTCCCTGTCGGTGCTCTCTTCTCCATCCCCTCCAGCTGTCTTGCTCTGCTTGTGCTCCCCTCCTCTTTTCTGACCTAGCTGGTAGACCCTTAGCCAACATCTTAACCAGTTTGTGTGAGACCTGGGACTTGGAAAGATGAAGAAGCAGTCCCTGTCCTCAAGGAGCTTCCTTTCTAGTGCAAGAATCCATGGTTGAGCTGATAATAGTGACAACTTGCATCTGTGAGAGGACCCTCAAGCACTTAACCCTTGGCCCTGACATCAGTTCTGTGAGGTTGGTGTTATCAACCTTTTCTCACTTGGCAGATGAGGAAAGGCAGGCAGATGGGAAAGGAGGCTGGCTGATTTTTCCCAAGGTCCCATACCTAGCAAATGACAGAATTAAACCCAGGTCTGTCTAGGAACTTTTTACTCTAATTCAAGATGGTGGTGGGAAGATTGAGGATCCACATGTGGAACCAGGGACAGAGGAGAGTGGCAGCATCAAGGAAGATGCCAAGATTATTGAGACTGGCACTGGCAAAAGAGCCCGTAGGTGGGCTGGTCTAGTCCAAGAGGCAGAAGGTTGTTGGGGAAGAGAGGGAAAGGTGGTGGTGGGGGGGGCAGGTAACTCACTCCCTTCTGGTGGAGTGTGATGGATGAGAATCTAACCTTGAAGAGAACTTTCTCCCTGCTTCCCTTCTTCCTGAACCAGCCTCCTTCAATGTCCCAAAGCCCCCAGCAGCTCTGCAGGCTCAGCTGTCATTCAACAGGAAACAGCATGAGGTTACAAACCCATGTGAAACTGGAGCAAATGCCCAGCACCCTTTCCTGCTCAGAGACTTAAGAAGGAGGGGCTCCTGGAGAGGAACCCAGGGAAAAAAGGGGGAAAGTAGAGATGAGGGAGGGGACTGAACTTTGTATCAGTTGCCCCTTCCTATTGTCCTTCTTCTCCAACTGAAATGGTCCTATCTGGGAGCGGGGATAACTAACATCTGTCCCACCCCCAGAAGGATCAGCCAGGGGAATTAGATGTTCAGGGACTCTTTGCAGAAAGTCTCATCACTTAACCTTAGGAACTTTCAGCATGACTTTAAGAAGGAATGGACATGATTTTATAGGCACAGAAAGATTAATGATTTTCTGGAAGTTTCAGGGAAAGAATCAATAACTGATCCAAGACTAGAAATTTTCCCTGCTCACAGTCAGCTCATTCCCAGGACTCATTCCTTGAGTCCCCCAGGAAACAAGTGGAGGGTGAAGAAACTGTGTCTCTCGTTCCAACCAAGAGTTGAAGTTCCAGGCAGGAACAAGCAGAAGACTTTTAGAGATGAGTGTGGTTGTCAATCACATATTTATGGAATAAAACTGTTCTTTAAATGACAAAGAGAACAGAAAAAATCTAGGAAGTACTTAGGGGTGAGATGAGACCTGGGCGAAGGTGGGGGAAGTGTCTCTTGTTGACATCCTCTCCTAACTGTGGCACATGTGTGTGTACATACACACACGCACACACACACATACCCTCCCTTTTCATAATTCAAGTACAGAGTGGGTGTGAAGGCACTTTGAAAAGTGGATACCACCATACAAATGCAATCCATTATTTGGTTGATAATTGTTGGGAAGAGTCAGAGACCAAGGCCAAGCTCTGTCCCAGAGATGTGGGGCAAGTCTACTTGTGGCCTGGACTTGAGTTTCCTTGTGGTAACACCGGAAGGAGGTGATGCAGGGGTAAGATAGGGGATGGGCTGGATGGTCTCTAAGGTCTAACCTGGTGACGTGGTCTAACCTGGTGATGTGGTCCTATGTCTCAGTCTGACCTGTGTATCCCTTATTTCTGTGGAAGAATAAATGGAGCCACAGTCCCTCCGGATGTTGAAAGGGAACTGATAAGAATCCCTGAGGATGTAAGGCCTCTGAGAGGACATCCTGTCCATGCTCCTCTCTTCCTCTGGAGACGTTTCAAATGAAATCTCTAACAAATGGGAAAATATACTATTCTTAAAGAGTTTTTTCTCATCTGTCCTTCATCCTGAAGAGAAGCCAACTTCGCAATTTCTCCTAGCCACCTATCCTTGTCAGGTACAATCCTCAGTGTCTGGAAGTCCTTTCTTATCTCTCACCTAAGACCCTCATGTTGCAGCATAATCCCAGTGCCTCCTGTTCTGGCCTTGTTAAACCTGAGCAGCTTCCATCCCATCTTGTTTCCGGTTCCTGTGACAGTGAGATTGGAAGGTACTGATCCACCACCAACCATCATACTATGGCTCTGTGAGCCAGAGATGTCACAAGGATGGCCTGCGGTGTCAGGAATCACCTGTCTGCCTCCAGCATTCAGAGAACACCAGACAATAAAAACCTCTATATTGTGACTTAAAACTCACAGACGCTTTTTCATCTGTAGATCCTCATCCATGACCCAAGCTAGAGAGAGCAGGATGGTACCTCTAGTCCTGCCAGGTGCCCTCCCCTCCTCCCCTTGGAGGTCTCTGTAAGGAAATGGCCCCCTGTATCCTCAGCTGCCATCTGCAGCCCCCAGGAGATCATGGACCCCCTTTTTCTCCAGCCTAAAAGGGGACAAAAGTGAAGGAGCCCAGGCTGGGGGACAGCCATGCACTGTCTTTCAGCATCTGAAGCTCCCCTTCATCAGTGGTCACTGCTGCTCAAACAGTCTGGGGTGAAGGGCCAGTTGTTTTTATTTCCAGCCCTTCACAAACCAGCGCGTGACCCTCCTGTGTGTGACCACCCACCACGCAGGTTCAGCAGCACCCCAGACTGGTCTATGCCTGATTCAGCAGGAAGAGTCCACTGGGCAAGTGCTTACAAGTTCTCACCCTCAATGTTTGTTCGTGTCTGGCCTTTGACCTTAACAAGACCAACCCTGGTCCACGGACCACACTTTGAGGAGCGTTGCCTTAGAGGGGCTTGTATTGTGTATAAGAATTTCCTTGTCCTTGGCATTCCACAAGCAGTGGATCCATCTGACCCTGGCTCCATCTTCTTCTAGCCTTCTCCACATTCCTCGTACTCCTTCTGTGGAGCACGTGGAGGGTGATTTGTGCTAGGGAGACACAGCGGGCGGTGGGCCCCAGGCCGTCCTTTGCTGGTAGGAGCGGGGCGATACCTCCACACATGGCTGGCCAGGCCCGGGACAGTGTCCGGGGACTCAGGCCATTGCAGCTACCTGGGTCTCAAATTGCAGCCCCCCTCAAGCTCTGAGCAAATGCTTTTGGCCTCTTGGCCATCTTCCTCCTCAGGAAACAATGAGGGCAATGAGCACCTGGTATGAGAAAGTGCTGCACAAGTGGGGAAAGCATTTAAGGAGAAATGAGGAAAAGTCTCAGGGGCTTGAGGAGCAGCCCGAATCCAGGCAACTGGAATGCAGTTGCAGTCTGTCTGTCCCGCCCCACCCCACCCCAGGCACATGCATGGACACACAAACTCACACCCACAAAAGCCCGGCCTCAGAAACGCTCTGATAGGGACTGACAGGCAGCCTTCACATCCGGTCCAGGCTGCTCCCTCAAAGGCAGGCTTGGGTCCTTGAGGGGGCTTGTGAAACTCCAAGAGGGGCCAGGAGATGGGTTCCAGGTCCGCATGTGCTGGCGGGTCTCCTGGGCTTAGGCCACACACCCCCAGAAGGGCTCTGCCTAGAAAGACCCACCCCTAAGAGCTGCTGAAGAGAAGAAGCGGGAAGGGGACAGGTGGGCTTCCCTCTCATCTCCATCCCCACAGCCTTTAGTTTGGGGGGAGGGGCAGATTCTGCTCTAAGTGGACTTCAAGTGGGAGCTACACAAGGTCATCCAGCTGTGGCTGCCTTCCCCTCATTTGATCCTGGGGCTCTAGTGGTGGTGGGTATGACCAGGGGGCAGGTGAGGAATAAGAAGAGGCTTTGACACCAAAAGGACTCCTGGAGCTGCTACCTGTGACCAGGGGGCTGGCAATGCAGCCAGGAAATCACCCCACGGCAGGGCAAGGCTAGGCAGGGTCAGAGTATGATCAGAGCCCTCCAGGGCAGCTGAATTTCATTTCTAGAGGCTTCAGCCACAAACAGTTCAGAGTCCCCCATGGGCCCTCCATGGTTTGGTGCCCACTGGTGGGAGCTCCTGGAGGTAACAGCAGGACTCTGGGAGACTCAGGGAGGGAAGGCTTTTGTGCTGAGCCCTGAGCATGGGAAACAGAGCTGTGGGCTTCTCCCAAAAAGTGCCAGGGCTGTTGACTCAAAAAATAATAGGTCCTCATTTGCATGGCATTTTACATACGGGTTCCAGGCAGTTCTTTTAATCTCCTGGCCCAGTGAAGCCCCACTAGGCCTCCCCTCCCCTGCCGCCACCTCTGGGGTCTCCCTGTGTCCCCCAGACTCCTGCACTTGCCTCCCTGCCCCCCACACACACCACCACCACCACCGAGCCGGTCCGAGTTAGCCCAGCTGGGAATAAACCGCAGTCAGCCTCGCCTGGGTGTACCTTGCCCCAGTTTGCACACACAGGGCCCAGGACACACAGCCAGCCAGCAGGGGTCAGGACGCCCCACCTACCTGCTGTCCTCTGCAGCAAGGCCCCCTGTAAGGGGCTTGAACACACACGCACACACACACACACCTCGGGCTAGGGAAGAGGAATGCACAATCTAAACCCGGAAGCCCAGAGAGGTGCAGAAAGGATTGGAAACAGGACAGTTGCTATGACGATAGGGTCTCTGTGCCCAATTTGCATAGGGTGATGATTTCCATACTACAGGGTGAATTTCCATATCCCTGCCTCAAAGCCTGTTGGGGTGGGGAAGGGGCGCAGGGAGAGGTCATTTGAAATTCAAATGAGGATGATTAAGGTTTTCTAGAGGAGGGAAGTGTGGACAAAAGGGGTTAAGCCGGCTGGTGGAGGTGGGCTCCCAGCTCAGTTACCTCCCTTCCAGGGCTGCTGCTGCTCCTACCCTGTCTCACTGGCCCCCAAGGATCTGCTGGTGGTGGGAGGAATTGCCCAGGGCTGGGCGTTAGTGACCTCAGCCTCCAGGAGAACCAGCTGGGTCTCTTAGGGGTGGGTCTCCTACGTCTGGCTCAGTTTACCCCTCAGTGCCCTGAGGATATGTGGACCATGGGCGGGGGGAGCATCTAGTTCTGGGATCTGGTGATCATGGACTCATCACCTCAGTTTTTCTACCAGTCAAGCCAGAAAAGCAATCTCTGCACTCTCTTGTTTGGCTGGGCGGCGTGAGGGCAGGTGGATTCTGGATTCTTCTCTACCACCCACCAGCAACCTCTTTGGGCCTGAATCTGGTCATCGGACCAAGGGCCTGGAGTCAAGGGTCTCTAAGATCACTTCCAGCTCTAAGACGCTGTGATCTGTCAGCACAGGCTTTGACACTTTGAAAGGCGTGAATGGCTGTGCCCTCCAGTTCCTCTAACGTGTCAGGCAGGGCACCCGTCCTGCCCCCACTAGCTCCTGTGCAGGCCTTAAGCACAGCAGCTTGTATTTGAATCCCAGCTCTCCTTTCACTGACTGACCTTGGGCTAGTTACTTAAAGACTCTGCGGTTTCCTCACCTGTAAAGGGGGAGGAATGGGAGTACCGAGCAGAGGGCTGTGGGAAGATTAAATGAGCCAGCATTTGTGAATCACTTAGAACAGTGTCTGCCAAATGATCCCAGTGTTAGCTGTTGTCGTCATCAGAAAGGCAAGGTGTCCACGTGGCATGGGCTGCGACCCAGCAGCCAGCGCAGGGAACCTCTGGTGGGGACGTGGACGGTTCCCTGAGCAGACTTCACCCGTGGAGTCTCCCGTCTCCGCACGTGCACTCGGGTGGGACGCCAGCTGCAGGGAGGGGCCCTGCAAGCCGCTAACCCAGCTAACTGGTCACTCCACAGACGCACGGGCCTGACGCGCCCACCTCAACAGACTCCTCTTGTTGATCCGAACTCACGTCTTTGTCTTCACCTCTCACAAGGAAAGAGATGGCAGGAAGAGGGAGAGGGGACTGGTGTAAAGACCCTCTCCTCTGAGGACCCAGGGCTAAGAGATGGGACAGATTCACTCTCTAGTTCTGGAGAATCTAATGGCCCTTTTTTCCCTCGGGTCTCCAGAGCCGCTGCATGTAAGGTTGAATTTGGGAGAGAGCATGGTGTAGTCTGGACAGACGTGAGTCTGGCTTTCTTTTCAGTAATGTGTGAATCAGTAACCATGGGCAGTCGATTAACCTCCCTGAGCCTCAAGTTTCCTCATCAGTAAAGTGGGACTAATGAGAGCATCTACTCATGGGTGGTTGTGAGGATTAAGTGCAGTCGTGTGTATAAAATGTTTACTACAGAGCTTCGTACTTGGAAAACGCTCAATAAATGTCAGCTATCAATTAATCCTTATTATTTGAAAACAGTGTTCTGCCTCCAGAATGTTTAAAAGTTTCTGATCTAGTTCTACTCTCTTATTTTACGAGGGAGGAGACGGGCGCCAGAGAAGAGGACAGCTTTTCCCAAGATCCCAGGGGCAGTTAGAGCTGATGCTTTCTATTTAGGACCCCTTTTCCCTCCCCGGGAGTCATGTTCTCCATCTTTTGTTTTTTGTTTTGCTCTCTTGTACAAAACCTCCCCTCGCCTCGCCATCCTTCCCTCAGAAGTGGCCTGGCACCAGACAATCCGCTGCTGCCACCTCTGTTTTCTTAAAAGCTTGCTTTCCGGGGGTCTCTGTGACTCTGGCCTGAGGCATCTCAGTGCAGTGAGGAATGGGCTCTCCACAAGGACTCTGGATCCATGCACCCCAGGCCCCAGGGCGCCTGCGTCCTCCCACTCCCCCCATCTCCCAGAGAGCAGAGAGAGCTGTGACCCTGGCAGCACTGCGCTGTGGAAGGGCATGGGGTCTGCTCTCAGAAGATGGCATTCGAGGACCAGCTGTGTGCCATCTGGCAGGCCCCAACCCCCCTGCTCCTCCCTTTCCTCACGGGTAAAACAGGAGTTCTGTAATTCCAGCCTTGCATCCCTCACTGGCCAGGTCGAGGAGCAAATAAGAAAATGATTGTTAAAGTGCACTGCAAAAAAAAAACATGAAAAGAAAAAAATAACATGGAAAAAATTAAAAACAAAAAAATACCAAAGTACACTGCAAACTAAAGCACCGAATCCGGTGCATTTAATCGGGAAACATGCAGGTGGTGGCAAGAGCGCTTTGAATCTGAGTTCCTTCCCTCTGGTCTCTGGTCTGCTGGGTGACCTTGGACAAGTGACCTAACCTCCAGGACCTCAGTTTCCTTATCTATAGGGCAAGGCTTGAGGACTGAATGAAATGAGAGCCTGTCTGGAGCAGTGTTCGGAAGTGTGAGCTGTCCTACCAACAAGAGATAGCGTCTCTCGCCTAAGCTTTCTCACTGCACACGTGCCCCTCTGAGCCGCACAAAGGCAGCCTTTGTGCCCACATAATAATGACCCAGCACCCAACCGCATCCCCCTCTCTGGGAGCTCCTCCCTACCCCTTCGCACCCCCACTTCACTCCTCCCGGGGAAGAGGACAAGGGGAGTCACTCTGTCTCTTACTAACCTTAAACCTCTTCGAACCTCTTCTCGTCTCAAGGCCCAGGGTGGGGTGGGCAGGGAGAGGAGCACGGGGAAGTGTGAAGGGTGGGTGGCCGCTGGCCGGGAGTGGACATTAAAGGACTCTGTGGGCTGTGGTGAAAAGGGCTTGGGCTCCGGGATTTCTCTCCTGCTTTGCCGCTTTGCCTGAGTGACCTTTAGCCTGTCGCGTGTCCTCTCTGGGACTCGGGCTCCTCATCTGTGAAAGGCAGTGCAGGATTAGGAGCCTCTGTGTGATCCCCTCTAGTACAGGAAAGCTCTGATAGAAAAATAGCAGCTGTGGCATTTCAACGAGATGTGCTTATTGAGTGCCGCCAGAACTCTGGGTTTATTTTACAAGAGCTCTTCTCTTGCAGTTGGGTTTTTGTTGTTTTTTCGAGTCAGGGAACTATGAACTGCGATTTTGATGGAGAAATGGGCCCTCCTGGCCCCCCTCCTTGCTCCAAGCCACAGTGGCCTGTGTCCCTGGGCTCTCTGGCGTCTGGCGCCATCTGCTCCTTCAGCTTGGCCCCAGAGGTGATGCTGGGAAAGGCAGGTTGTAAGGTCAGGGTGTGGTCAGCATGAGATGAAGGGGCAATGCAGGGAGCCCCAGCCAGCCCCATCCGTGGCTCAGACAGGGAAAAATGTGATTTTACTTCCTAAAGAGTTAGGAGGATGTGGTGAAGAGCCTTTCATGTATCAAAGAACAACATGAAAAATTGCAGAGGGCAGCTGGGAGGATGCCGGGCTTCTCTTCCAGCCACGGGCTGCAGCAGGCCTTGTCTGTCCCTGGTGGCAGAGCCCCGGGCTCCTGATACCTGTTGGAGGCTCCTAGAGAACATGGCTTTGGGGTTCAACCTCATGACCACGCGTGTGGAGAAAAGTCATCAGGATGCTCGCACAGGCCAGCTCACAAGGACCGCCTGAGGCTGGTCAAGTTTTTTTGTTTTTTTTTCAAAGATTTATTTATTTATTTATTTATCCCCCCCTTTCTGCTTGTGTTTGCCGTGTCCATTTTGCTGTGTGTTTTTTCTGTGTCTGCTTATCTCCCCCTTGCTGTGAGGTCCTGCTGCATCAGCCCACCGCACCGCGCGGGCCAGCCTGCCCTCACAAGGAGGCCCCGGGAAGCGAACCCGGGGCCTCCCATATGGTAAACGGGAGCTCTATCGATTGAGCCACACCCGCTTCCCAAGGCTGGTCAAGTTTACCTGCTGTTCTCTCCCTTGGGGTAGAAGCTTCAACACAGGAAAACTCAAATCCACTGACTCTGCAAGGTGGAAGGAACCTGAGAGATTTTGCAGTTCTAAGGAAGCAAATGGGATCATTGGTGGTGGCTGCCAAGCACTGAGTTTACGAAAAGAAAAGGGCACCATGATCCATTAGTGCTGCCTGTGCTGGGCCTGGCTTGCCTGCATGCTGCGTCTTTCCATTGGCTGTCCAAACCCTCTGAAGGGTCAAGTGTCTTGGCCAAAGACACTCAGATCTCGCACTGCCCAAACCAGTGGGCTTTCCACCATCCGTCACTGGTCTTTCTACATCCTGTTCTTCAGGTGACTTCAAGAGTTGTCCTTGGGTTCCTCCTGGGGGTTTCCACTCTAAGAAGGAGGTGGCAGGAAAGGGGACAAAAATTTTTCTTCTAGTATTTAAGGGAAATCAAGAACTACAGAGATTAAGCCACTTGCTCAGAGTCCAGAGCAAAGCAGTCTCTGACATAACCCTGGGGTTCAGTTTTCCAAGGGTTCCCAGTATTGAACTCTGACCATTCCACCACACTGCCCAGTTCCTTGGAGAAATCCCAAGTAACATATCTTGCATAGCGTCTAGGAGATCTGGAAAAAAACATTTTGGGCTGGTCTAAGTGACTGTGCCGGAAAGTCTCTGGATTTGCTCTACTGCCTGAAAAGTTTCCAAGGTCCCAGTGACCTTAATGATTGCTATCTCAGGAAATGCCAGCAAGTTGCCGAGTGGTCATAAAATTTCACTGGAAGCCTGTCTGGGTTATACTGGGGAGCCGAGCTGGTAAGGAGAGAAGCAGTCTAGAAAGGAGAGGCTCAGCTTCGCTGCCGATCGCGCTCTGCATTGTTTACCAGACAGAAGTGAAAAATCCTGCTTGAACAGTTCTTGGTTCTCCTGCTTCCACTTCCCTCACCCAGAGAATTGTTCCCCAGGCAAACTCACAGCGGAGTGGCTGCCAAAGCTATGCAAATCAGCCAGGCCTGCAAGGTGGAGGTGGAAAGGCAGGTGGCCCTCCCAGAGGTCCCGCACCCCACTCCTGGCAGTCAGGGGCCGGGCCAGCCCACACAGGCCTCCTCTGACCCCTGTGCCCACCGGATGCCTAGGGGGAGAAGAGGTGGACATGGAAACTGCACTCTGACAACCAGGCGCCTCCTGTGGACCAATGCTTGGCCTCTCTAATCAGGACTCTATTCGGTATTATGGCTGTCCTGGCCTAAGGAGATTCTATCCAGAATCCTGAGGCTCCTTGGGAATCAAATGTGCCTTTTGCCCTCTTTTGATCATTTAATCCCAGTTTCTATGGACCAGGATGTCATCTTCCTGTTTAACCCACACCCTTCCAACTGCATCTCTCTCTTACTTCCTTGGGAGCTCTTTGGTGGAGATGAACAGTCCTGAGTATGGTATGGGACAAGGAGATGCTCGAGTTGGTCCTTAGGGGGAGCTGATTGAGGCTTAAGAGCAGCTAACACAGAGTCATGCTAAACTGGGAAGAACACACCACACTGAGGTTGGAGATATGGGTTTTGTGTTTCCCGCTAAGGAGCATTCCCAACGCACACCCATACTGTAAAAGCTTTATCACTTTGTACACATCACTGAACCTTGTTGAGACTGAGTTACTTCACCTGTAAAATGGGGTGAACAACAACGCCTCATCTTTCCAAAAGGCAGGGAACCTGCCTAGATGATCTCCTGAGGTCTCACCTTGCCACACAAGCCAGGGTTCTAAGATGTTCCAAGGTCTTTCTCCTCCTCATTTCTTGCCATGAAGAGCTCACTGCCCAAGGATTTCCAGGGGACATGAGAACCAAAAGATGCCTGCAGAGACCCCAGCTGGTGGCTCTTCCAGCATGGCGCAGATCCCACCTCTTGTTGCCAACACCTCCAAACAGGGGATCTGAAGCATCCATGGCTGAGCCCTTTCTGCCCCACCCATAGCCTTTGTGCCCTTATCTTTTATCTGTGTGCGGAACAAACAAGACAGAGGGAAATGGGGAGGAGGGTGCTTTGGTCCTCCCTGCACTTCTCTCTGCAGATGCTACAGACAGTAACCAGGTTCTGGCAGGGGAAGAAAAAGCCCTGGTACATTTTGATCAACTGCATTGAATCCTAAGACTTCAGAGATGGAAGGAATTTTAGAGGTCACCTAAGATCCCTCTGCAATGTACCTGAAAAAACAGTCTCTGCTTGAATATTCCTAGTCAGCTCCATCAATGGGAACCTGCAGCTTTCCCTGTTGGACAATTCCACCTTTTACAAAGTTCATCCTGTGCTGAGCTGAAGCCTGCTTCCCAGCAACTTCCACCGCTGGCCCTCATTCCACTCTTTGGAGCTGCAGGCTAAGCTGGCTTCACTTCCATGCTAATATTTGGGGAGAAAGGAAAAGTCTACTGCCATTTATTTAAGCACTTAGCATAGACTTTGAAATATTCCCTCATTTAATTATGTTTTAAAAACTTATCTTGAAAAAATTTCAACATACAGAAAAGCAGAGAAAACAATTTAATGAATAGCCATATACCCATCACCACACACCCATTATTAAATTATGGACTTAATCATTGTTAGCGTTTTGCCACATTTGCTTCATCCGTTTCTATTCTGAAGTATCTTACTTGAGTTTGACCTTTCTACTGTGGACATTTTCAAACACACACAGAAGTAGAGTCTACAATGAACCCCCCATGTATTCATCATCCATTCTCAACAACCATCCAGTTTCCACTGTTGTTGTTGCTGAAATATTTTCATGTACATTACAGACATTATAACATTTCAACCCTAAATATGGGAATGTGCACCTCTAAAACTTAAGGACATTTCCTACTTAACCACAATATCATTATTACCACACTTAAAATTAATCTCTCATTGAACTCTTATGGCACCCTCGAAAGCAGGTTTTAACAAAGGCACATGTTCTCATCTCCAGGCAACATATCACCAGATTCAAGACCCTTTCCTTACCTGATGTGATATCTGGGCCCTTTACCATCCCTTTTAAAAAATTCCACCCTGACTTGGACATGGCACTCTCAGTCTGAGTCCAAGAGGGTCATGGCCTCCTGGGACTGGACCTTCTGTAATGTTGATGACGATGGCACTAGCATCCTAAGCAGCTTCACTACCCACAATGCAGCATCCTTTGGGTCCATGCTGAGCTTCAGTCAACTAGAGCTCTCCTTTATGTCTTCCACTTGAGATACTGTAATTCCAGACTCCCCTATCTTTCAAATATACAGTTGTTTTAACCTAAATGCAGGACTTTACAATCATCCCTATTACATCTTGTCTCATTGGGTTGGGCCTCCTATTAGAGCCTACCAAGATCTTGTCTAATCCCGATTCTGTCACCATGTTTTCTGTATTATTCTCTGTCTCTGGTTTGACTCACCTCCAAATTTGATCAGCATCTTTCCTGTTTTTTGCCTAAGCCGAAAACTCCATTTTCTCTGTAATGGACACTGCATGCAGTGGATTTACTGAGAAAATTGCATCAGCCCAGGAGTTGAGAGATCCGAGCTCTTTTCCTGGTCAGGCTCCCGGAGACTGTGGGACTGCGGCAAGGTGCCTCCCCTCTGAGGTTGGACTTCAGAGTTCTTCCGCCTCTAAAAATAATGCTCCAGGCTCTATGTGTGTCCACCCTGCTCTGTTTTCTCCTGCAAATGACTGCCATCTTCCAAAGAAGGAGTCAGGGTTTGGAAATAATATTTGCTCTGCAGATTGTGGTGCCTCTGCAGAGATTGATTTTTGTAGTAGTTTCTCGGTAATTCAGATCAGTTGACCACATGTTCATTCAGTGCCTACTATGTTCCTGGCACTGTTTTAGGCACTTGGGGTGCAAAGATGAATAAAATGTAACTGTGGCCTCAAGGAGCTCACAATCTCATGAAGGAAACAGAAATAAAAGCCACTGACTCTGAAAAACAAGATATGTGCTATCAGAGATTTGAATAAGAGGTGAGGAAACGTAGAGGAGGAACTCTTTTAATTTGATTTGGTTAAGCTTCATGGAGGACACTTGAGTTGGGTCTTGAAGGTAGAGAAGGGGAAGAGACAGGCATTCCAGTTAGAGGGAACGGCATGTGCAAAGACCGTAAAATAGGGTCAGGCTCAGCCTGTTTGGGGAATGGCCCAGGAAATCTGAAGCTGTAAAGATGATCAGAAAACCTTTATAACCACTTGCTACTTCCACAACAGCTTCTGACACCAACTGTATTGGCATCAGAAACTCCAACTGGCAAATGCAAAGTCTCCTGAGTCATTTGGTCAAGTCAATTCTGGCTCTACCCAGAGTTAGGTCAAACCTCACAGGGTAAGGGCAACCCTTTCCAAGGCCACCTGCACTTCTGACCAACTGGCTACAAATCCCGTCTCCCCACCACCCCCTCGGGTTCAATAATTCACTAGAACGACTCACAGAACTCCCTGATAGCACTATATTTAGGATTACAGCTTTACTATAGTAAAAGGATACAAGTAAGATGCAACAAGTAGGGTGAGGCCTGGGAGGATCTCAGACTCAAGCTCCCATGCACCCTCCACATGGAGTCCTAGAACATATCACCCTTGGGGCACAGCAGCCGTAGCCATGGATTTCCTCAATCATGGAAGCTGATCATGGCTTCAAGGGTCCTGAGTTTACACGGGGTCTCATTAAGTAGGCATGATTGATGGAATCCATGTCCAGATGGCTGAGCTCAATCTGCAGCCCCGTCCCCTCCCAAAGGTCCAGGAGGTAGGGTTGATGTGACGTACGATGGGCTCAAAACTGCACCCCCCCAATCACCTGGTTGGTCTCTAAGGTGGGGCCAGCCCCTGCCCTAAGACTGCAGGTACAGCTGGCCTCTCCCTGTCATCTCATTAGCAGATGAACTATCAGATGTGGTCCCAGGCCCACCATGAAGAACAAAAGACTCTCAGTTTGCTTCCCCTGGAACTGAGGACAAAGACCAGCCAAGTTTTCCATTATACTGCAGAAGCCCAGCTCCACCACTGTGTAGTGTTTCCCCATTTACAAGGCAAGGTCACCAGCTTTACCTCACTTGAGCCTCATGGCATTCCTGGGAAGTAAATGGAACAGGAATTGTGGCCTCATTTTACCATTGAGGAGCCTGAGGCTCAGGAGGTACCCGTCTCGAGGTCACACAGCTTGAAAGTGATGAGGTAGGGCTTAGACCCCAGTCTCTGGCCTCAAGACAGCGTTCTTTCCAGGTATGCCCCAATGCTCCTCCATGTAGCATCTTCAAGGGGAAGAAGAGAAGTTTCTGGTGATTGTGGACTGGTATTTAAGACAAGTCCTGGGAATGGCTCTCCAGTCACCTCTCAATCTGGAGCATTAGGGCAGTGACAGAGCCCCAGTGATCCAGATCACAGCCAGGAATGCCCAGGCACCAAGTCCCAGGACTTTCCTGTAGGCTGGGTGGGGAGAGGTGCCAGGTGGAACAGGCCAGTGGACCATGGAGAGAAGCAGGAACCAGTGTGGCGGTAAAATGAGGGCTGAGGAGATCTGGAGAGAAAACCAACAGTGTCAGCAGAAATGAACTTAATGCCTCTATTAGATGACATCACCCTGCCTCAGACTGGGCCCCCTGGATTCTCAGAGCGCCTTCTCATGGACTGGGAGCCCTGATGGAAGCAGCGTCTCCAGAAAACACCCTCAGCTGCTCAGCCGTGGAATCAAGAGTAAGAACAGCTTTGGGGAACTGAGCCCTTACTAAGTGCCAGATCCGCACTCTACTCTCCTGGCCTCAGCACCCCAAGTCCAGCCATTCAGTTAGCCCAGGGAGTCAAGGAAAATCAGGTAAACTAGCTCAGGTAAGAGTGGATGTGGTGAGAAGGGAAACTCCGTCAGCAGGCTGGAGTGCAGCAGGTGCGTCCTCAAGGGGAGGGGCCTCGAGAAGGACCACAGAAAAACGTGTGGGCAGGAGAAATTTTTCATTTTGTTGGCTGGTGAGTTTTAAAAATAATCTCTGAATTCTGCTTGCTCAGCTTTTTCACACAACCAGCATTATAATGGCATTCACAGAAATCAAAAGCAATGACTTTTTTTTTTTTTTTTAATTTATCCTCCCCCCTTGCCGCTTGTGCTGCTGTGTCCATTCGCTGCATGTCTTCTCTGTGTCTGCTTATCTCCCCCTTGCTGTGAGGTCTTGCCGCATCAGCCCACGGCACCGTGCGAGCTGGCCTGCCCTCACAAGGAGGCGCCGGGAAGCGAACCCCAGGCCTCTCATATGGTAAACGGGTGCTCTATCCATTGCGCCACACCCGCTTCCTGTCGTGAGGTTGCTGCATCAGCCCACCGCACCGCTCAGGCCTGCGTGCCCTCACAAGGAGGCCTCGGGACGGGAACCCGGGCCTCCCATATGGTAAATGGGGGCTCTATCCACTGAGCCACACCCGCTTCCCAAAAGCAATGACGTTTTAAAACTGTCCTTCCCTGCCTGGTTTGGCTCTTACTGCGCGCCCACTCTTTCTCAGCCTCCTTTCTAGCTCCTTGTTCCCATCCCAACATCGGCCCCTTTTTCTTCTCTTTCTGGACTCACTTTCTTTATCATCTTTCCGAGTCCTATGACTTTAAATACTATGTTTAAGCTGATAACTCCCCAATTTCTACTTCCTGACCTGATTCCTCTCCTGGGTCCCAAGTCATTTCCCCGCCTCTATTTGGATGTCTAATTGGCACTTCAACCTTAACGAAGCCCCAACGTAACTTGATTTCCTGCCACCAGCCCGTTCCTCCCTGAAGTCCCCCCTCCCCCAGCGACTCTGTCACTAACTCCATGAGAAAGCCTAAATCCTCGGAAGCCCCCTTGATTTCCTCTTTTTTCCTGGCACCTCACGTCCTACCCATCAGCCAGTCCTGGCTACAAATTCCAATCTCTTCTTACCACCTCCACCATAACCATTCTGCCGTGTCCATTGCCCTCCTCAGCTGGGCCATGTGACGGCCCCCTTCTTGGTCTCCATTCGTCCCCTCTGACCCTACAGTCAATCACTGCAGGTCTTAAAAACACAAGTCAAGCCCTATTACTTTTCTGTTTAAACCCCTCAGTCACTTCCTGTTTTCCTTGGAGTGAAAGCTGAAGCCTTCACTGAGATAGCATCTCACCCCTGGGTGGCCCCGTCCGTGCTCGCCTCACTCACTCTCCTCATTTCCTCAGCCTCTTCTTGGCCCTGTCTGGAAAGATCTTCTCCCAGACCCTGCAAAGACTGGGTGCTGACTTTCTGATGCAAATGTCACCTCCCTGCCTGGCCTTCCCTCAGCCACCGGCTCCTGAGCTACCTCTGCCTCTGTTACATACCATGTGCTCCCGTTCTCCATAGCATCTCCAACTAGAATTCTAATATAGGTTGCTTTGCTTCTCCTGTTTACATCTCCTCAGCTAGAAAAGTAGCCCCCTGTGGTCAGGGCTTCAGTCTCTCGTCTCCATTGCTATTCTCCGAGTGCCTGGAACAGAGAATGTGCTTAAGAAATGTTTGTTGAATGCATGAAACTGCTCCTTTGCCCAGTCTTTTAAGACTACGCCTTATTAGGCTAACTTTACCATGCCATGAAAGCAGATTTTTAAATGATAAAAGCAATTTTACCTCTAAGCCTATACCCCTGAGGGCACTCTCCTACGGCAGCGACCCTCGCAGATTCTGCACATCATTTCTAGCTCTCTCAAGAGCAGGCTCCTGTTCAGAGATCACTTCGAGTCCCCCCTCCTTCCTTGTTCTCAGGACTCTGGAGCCCCTGCATCCACTTGTTCTCTTCTTGTTGGCCTAGTGGCTCTCAGAGATGCCTCAAAGCCATACAGGAAAGGACGGCGTTTCCTCATCGTCGTTTAGAGCAGAGCAAAGGAAAAGGGGCTCGAGTTCAAGCCTCAGAGGATTGCCTTCCACCCCGTTCATTCACTTGGCCGTTATCTCTTGAGCCTTTGCTGTAAACTGGGAACATTGGTGGGCACCCAGGACACAAAAGTGGATGCCCCTGTCCCTGCCATTGAGGAGCTCACGTCTAGTGGGAGAGGGAAACACAGACAACGAAAATGACGTGACAAGTGGCGCGTGGCAAGCAGAGAGGGCTCCCAGACTCCGGAGGGGCGAGGGGAGAACTCTGAAAGGGGACAGTGTATGAGCAGGGAAACCTGGAAGGCATGGCGTGTTTGGAGATCCGTGAGCGTTCCGTGTGGCTGGAGCACCAGAGACAGAGCAGAGGTGTAGTCAGGAGCATACAGGGGCTACGTGTTGTGCTAAGAAACTTGGCCTTTATTCCAAGCCATTACGGATTCAATGAAAAGCAGAAGAATGTTTTTCTGATTATGAGTTCGGAATTCATTCACTCATTCCTTGTTCATTCATTCAATCATTCATTCAGTGTATTTGGAGCTCCTAAGCACAGGCTGTAGGTGTATAGTATTTAATAAATAGCCATTTTCTGTGCCATTATAGAGCCAATAATCCATGGGGCCCAAAGAAGTTTGTGTGGAGGCTCCTGCCCTGGGGAGCTATATTGATAAGAAGGTTTATTGTAACAAAGAATGGAAACAATTCCCCAACAATAGGAATATGTTTAAGCAAATCATGGTATACCCATGTAATAGAATATTAAGTAGCCATTAAAAACTATGTTTGGGGGTGGGTGTTGCTCAATGGTTGAGTGCCCGCTTCCCATTTACAAGGTCCCGGGTTCAATCCCTCATACCTCCTAAAAACAAACAAACAAACAAACAAAAATTATGTTTACAAAGAACTCTTAATAGCATAGTAGATATATTTATGCTACTCACTAGAAAAAGCAGGGTAAAAATTTAGATAGAGTGGTGTACATCAACAAAGAAAAACAAGCATTAAAAGAGACCATGAGCACAATGAATACTACTTCATACCCTTTAGGATGGCTATTATTTTAAAAACAGAAAATAATAAGTGTTGGCAAAGATGTAGAGAAATAGAAACCGTGGTATCTGGCAGTTGGGAATGTAAAATGGGGCAGGAATCACCAAATGAGTTGGTGATTCCTCAGAAAGTAGAAAATAGAATTATCATATGACCCGGCAATTCCACTTCTTGATATACCCTAAAGAATTGAAATCAGGGACTCAAACAGGTATTTGTACTGATTTTTATAGCAGCATTATTCACAATAGCCAAAAGGTGGAAGCAACTCAGGTGTCCTTCAATAGAGAAAGGGATGAATAAAATGTGGTCTATCCGTACAATGGAATATTATCCAGCCATCAAAAGAAATGAAGATCTGATTCATGTGACAACATAGGTGAGACTTGAAGGCAGCCACCATGTTGAGTGAAATAAGTCATATACAAAAGGACAAATATTGTATGATCTCACTTACATGAAAGAAGCAACAAATTTCGTTGATAGAGCAGATTACAGGTTACCGGGGGCTGGTGGGATTAAGAGGGAATGAGGAGTTATTGCTTAATCGCTGCAGGTTTCTGTCCGAAATGATGAAAAAGTTGGGGTAACGGAATTGGTCATGATAGCACAGTATTGTGAATGTAATTATTACCAATGAATGGTACAATCGAAAGTGGTTAACATGGGAAATTTTAAACTGTATATAAATTACAATAAAAGTTTTTTTTAAAAAGACCATAAAAGTATACAAAAATATTAATTATAGCTGCTACTCAGCAGAATGATTTTTCTGCTACTTTATACATTTCCTGAAGCAAAAAAGTTTTCTCTATTAGGCAGTGTGTCTAGTTTTTTCAACACACCATTTATTAAAAAAGGAAAAAAGATGAGCAAAACAAGAAATGAAAGTTGGAAAAATGCAACAGGACAGATACCAGTCTTCCTGCCATGGTTTAGATGCTGTCACGCCTGGGGGGCCGGGGGTGCCGGGGGAGGACTTCTTCCTTAGAGCACCCCCTTAGGATCCGTGTCTGTCTGTCCTTGCTCACCCACGAAGGGGATGTAACAACTGTCATCCGAGGGCAGGCAGCATGGGAACAAAAGTGTGCAGTAGAGCATTCTGGCATGACAAGTCCACATCCCAGTTGATTCTGATTTGCTGTGTGACCTTGAAGAGGTTAGTCTTCCCTCCTGGGCCACTCTTTCCCTGGTGATCCACCTTCCTGGAGGAGAATTTCCAAAGACCTTTCCAGGAAACAGCTTAAGCCAGGAGGACCCCAGCACAGAGGAAGGGGTGTTCTTCTGAAAAATAAAGACATGCTCTTCCCAACATCCTATTTTTCCTTTACCACCAGCTTCTTCCAATCCTGCTAGCAATTAATATTTTCTTTTTCGTCTCTTCCAGGAAATGATCGAAATGGACTGGGCTTCAACAGGCAGGTAAGGACTTGGGCCAGAAGAAAACCTTTATTCCATACATTTTGGGGTCCACCTATATTATGCCAAGAGTGGGGAATACAGAGACGATGAAGTGAAGTTTGTGAATGTTTATTCATGGACTCCTTGACTTCAGGTTTGGAAGGGGACTTCAAAGGACCCTGAGTAACCCCACCCCCGCCCCAACCCAGGATCCTGTGTAACCCCTCCAAAGAGTACTGACAAATGAACCGCAGGCCAGAGGTGGTCCAGAAATCTAAAACAACAGCTCTCTTCGTGTCCAAGCTTAGCCTAGGTGGCTTCTTGGGTGAGTCTGTTTGCATGGAATTTATGGAGCCCTGTGGGGAAGTACAAAGATGAAGTGCCTAGGTTTCCTCAGGGAACTCTGGATTTGAAGGAAGAAGACAGGGCACATAAAGGGAGAAACAGAGCCAAAAGAAGTCACAGACGAGCCCGTCAGCAGGCTCAGCGGGGCAGTGCAGACAGGCGCTGGGTGCTTTTGAAGAAACCAAGTTGGGTGGGGTTAGAGTTGGTCAGGGAAGGCTTTGGGTGGGGAAGGGGGAGCTGGAGAGATTGGGAGGTTGGATGGATGTGGATGTGTAAAGAGAAGCATGGAGAAGAGGATGAAGACTTTCCCCTAAAGGTTGAAGGCTGATGGGAAGATGGGAGTGGAGGGCAGGGCGGGGTCCGATGTCAAAAGCAGGCAGTGGGAATGAGACAGTTTGTTGGGAGGAGAAATCTAAGCTGTAGACAAGCAGTAAGCAACTAGGAGAGGCCCTAGTGAGGGTAAGGATCAGGTGCAGTCAGAAAAGCTGGTTTGGGCTCAGCCTCTGCCACTAACTAGCTGTATAACCTTGGGAAAGTCACATAGTATCTTTGGGCCTGATTTTTGTCAGCTGAAATTTAATTTATTCCCTAAATTTAGGGGAGGAGAGCAGGCACCTACACTATGCCAGGTGTGGGAATACAAAGAAAATTCAGAAGACATGGTGCCTGTCCTGGAGGAACTCATAGTCTAGTAGGAGAGAGAGACACACACCCTTAAGCAAATAATTATAACACAGCTTCGTTTGTGCTTTACTAGAGGTGTGTAAAAAGCATGGCCTCAAACAGAAATGGGAACAGTTTGTTCTGCATGGCAGCGCAAGGCGGGCTTCCTGGAGGAGGTGGTATTTGGGTCTAACTCTGAAAGGTGTGTAGGAGTTTGTCAGGCAGAGACCAGAGTTCAGAGGGAACCAGCGAGGGGAAAGCAAAGACAGTCCCAGTAGGGGGTGCATTGGATAATCCCTCACATTGCTTCCTGCTCTTGATTTGGAGTCCAGGTGTAGATGGAAGCCTGGGGCTGGAATGAGATCAAACACAGACCCTTGTTCTCCATCTCCTTTATCTGGGGAGTAATTTGAAGTGACTACTTAGGTTTCCTAAAAGCTGCTAACTCTGGATATACCCTTCACAGTCAGAGAGAGGAATAATCCTGAGTCCTAAGCCAAAAGCTCTTAGGCAAGCAACTTTGCAATTTTGTTCATCAGAGAAGCTGGGAAGTTAGCTAGGTTCATGGAGGCCAACCACTCTCCCTCTCTACTCACAGCCTAAAACAGAGATAGGCTTCAATAAAAGGGAGCTCTAGGTTAGCTGTGAGGAAGGACTTCCAGCCAATGAGGTTTTTAATCACTGGAACAGCTATCAAGGATGAAGAGTGGAATCAGCTTCTCACTCATGGTCTTTAAATAAGGGACTGTTCAGCTGGTTTTGCCTCAAGGGCAGGAGGGTGGAGGAGAGTCCCAAGGATTCTGTGGTCCCCAAGGACAGTCCTGAGCAGCTTGGGATGTGGCCAGGGCTCTGTGCTTTCTGCCCTGAGGACTCAGGATCCCAGCCCATCCCACTCCAAGGCGGGGCTGCCAGCCCAGGGGGAGGGGGCCGCTCCACAGGTGGGTTTGTCTGCCTGCCTGATCTGTCAGGGGCTTGAGAAAGCCTCGTGCTGGGGGCAAGGCCAGTGGCAGCCCCTCTGGTCCCGGGCAACCTGCTGGGGGCCCCCACCCTCAGAACATCTTTTGGGGCCTGGTTTCCCCACCAGTTTGGAGAAGGGCTCCTGGCTTCTGCCGGGAGTGGGCCTTACCTGGGTTTGTTTCCCTTGGAGGCGCCTCACGGTGTGGGTCGTTCCCTCCCTGCCCTGGGAGGGGTTTGGGGATTTCTCATTGCTGACAAGAACAGACATGACAGGTCTTCCTTTTAGAGAGGGGGGGATTTTGACGGACGAGGCACTCAGCCGGGTCTCTCCCTTGCAAACTTCTCCTGGAGCCCCCCTTTCCCCTCCCCCCGCACCCAGCACAGCTCGACGGGAAAATCCGCGCCCTCTCCAAGGCTCTTCCTCTCCCGGATGCCTCAGATGCTAACCCCCACACGCTCACACCCAGAATTTCCCAGACCATCATCCTCACATCTCACAGCAAGGGGACTGAACCAACATTCATCTTAATTCTCACTATAAACCGGTGACCTACGTGTTACTAGCCCCATTTTGAGATGAGGAAATGGCCTCCCAGGCAGCCCTGCTTCTTTGGCAAAGGATTTGAGACATTAAGTAACTTGTCCAAGGTCACACAGTTGGTCAAGTGGCAGAGCTGGGATTCGAACCCATGTCCCTTTGACGCCAAAGCCATTTTTCCCATGATGCCTTGGCTGCATCCCCCTCCTCCTCTTCCTCCTCTGTGGTCTCTCCACTGCCCCCTGCCCTGTACGTACACACCATTCTTAGGGAGAGGCCTGGGTGCCAGAGGCTAAGCGTGACCTCACAATGACTAACTGGAAGGAAACGGGAGGTAGAGAGAAAGGGGAGGGGAAGAAAGAGTGGTTGTGCAGGGCAGCTCTGTGTCTGATGCCGCCTCGTGAAACTCCAGTTGGATGGCCCCAAGTCAGCTGGTGCAACTGGGAGTTGCAGCCAGGTGCTGGGGAAATGCAGGGCTGAAGTTGCATTAGCCAGTTGGCTCATCGGGAAGTTTCCATGTGGAGGCTGTTAACTCCCTGGTCCCAGGAAGGAAGCCCAAGCCTGTTTGGGGGTAACTATGGAAAGGACAAGAGGCCCAGAATCAGGGCCACCCCTCAGTCCCCAAGACAGAGAAGACTAAGTTGAGGGGCGACAAGGTGAGAGCAGATCCCTGAACGGCGAGCCAGAAGGCCTGGGTTCTAACGCTGCTTCTGCCAGTTGCTGCCCTTAAAACAAACTCTTCTCTTTCCTGGGCCTCAGTTTCCCCATGGCTAAAATAAAGAGGTTTGACGCCATGCTCTCTCAGCTCCCTGACAGTCGGTATCCCACGGTTCTAGCATTTTTCTCATCCCATATTCTGACTGGTTCGTTGCACTCTTTGACTTCCAGTCTCCTTTCATTTTTTTGTTTGAAGAGAAATAGGGAAGAGAGTATTCATTTCTTCACCTGAGCTACAGAGGGTCGGGGGGAAGTGCCACCTGGAATCTTTCCAGCCTTTGTGATCTTGTGCGATTCAGTGAAAAGAATTAGCCACAATTTAGGGGCAGAGACGAAGGACCCAGCAGGCTGGATCTGGGGCCATCGTTTTTCTTTGACTATTTGGCCCCTTCTAAGTGCTAGGTGGAGGGGGCTCATTTATAAGAAGGTGGGTTATAATCCTACACAGTGAATTCCCGGAGAGAAGGAGGAGTGCGGAGCTCTGGGACATTGCCTGAGGATCTCACAGAAGAGAAGGAGTCTGCAGTGGCCCACGAGGGAAAAGCAGTGGGGGTTGTCTGCAGAGAAGGGCGGCATGAAAGCTCGCTGCACTGGGGATAGGCCACCGCATTGACAGCTGTGTCCTCGCTTTTCATAGCCAGGATGTCTGGGGAATAAACCAACATTCGCTGACGGCCAGCATCCATGCAAGGTGCTGTGAGCACCTGGTTTCATTGAATTCCCAGGATACAGAATGACGGAGAGGCTTCTCCAGGGAGACCCAGGAGGGGAGGCGCAACCAGACTCTCAAGCTGGCAAGGGAGGGTCAGTGGTGACAGCAGAGTGAGCCCGCCCACCGCCTGCCCCGTCCCCCCTGCCCCCAGCTCCCCCAGGAGCATCCTCTGAGTTTAGAGCAAGATTCGCGGAGGAATCCCCTCCCTGGAGGGGCAAGGGAGGGAACTGACTGCATGTGGCCTTTTAGTTCCACAGACCTGGACTTCACTGTTTTGAGGAGTCACAGAGGAGTAAAGTGTGATCCCTGCTCCGCAGGAGCTCCTGGCCTGATGGGGAAGAAATGTGGCTGATGCTGCAGAGTGAGGGATGGCCCTGGCCCTAGAAATAATGTCCCGTGAGGCCAAGCGTGCCCAGCAGGAGAAAGGAGACTCTGGGTAGTGGGTCCAGGGCGCAGGAGGCGGGTTCTGAGACCTCTCTGTGAAAGGCTTGGATGATGAGAAGTACCCTCTTGGTGTCCTGAGAGTGGCTTCCCTCTGCTGCTAACTTTTACTGAAAGTGTCAGAATTCAGCTTCCGGTTCTGTACTTCAGGATTGGGGGCGCAGGGGCACACTAAGAGAGAAGATGAGGATCCAGCCAACCGTGTTTTGTTTAACCAGAGGAGGAGGGCTGGGTTTTAGGGTGTCGATACATCACACCCCTCTTTTCTCCCCCTCCAAGTTACCAAACCAATTGAAAAATAGATACAGGAGCCTGTCTCTAGAACTGTACTGGAGACGTGGCCACAGTGCGCTTTCTAAACCAATCACAGAGAGCTGGCACGAGCAGACCCAAAAGCACCCTCCTCGCCGACAGGCAGGTCTGCAAAGAGGGTCCGAGGGGGTGAAGCCACTCACAGCCACTTCCTTCTAAATGTGCGGTTCTCAGCCTTAGCAGACCTGATGCCCTGCAACAAAGCTCCTGTGAAGCCCCTTTAGTATCCGAAAATGGGATTTATAGAAAATATAAATAAAGATCAGTAAAATGTTCTCATTTGAATAAAAAGGAAAAAGAAAAGTAACTTGTAATAAAACAATATGTTTTTCTGCAAGTGGCTGCTCGACACACTCCCCAAGTAGATTTAATGAGCTAGTAGGATACTTATACCTGGGTGAATGTGACACACACAAATACAGCCTCATATTGATATGTTGTATTGGCAGCTCAAAGGGCGTGATTTTCCAAAATAGTAAACAAACACTTGGTAAACTTCCAAACAAAATAAAATATAATCTTTCCTCAGTTTACACAGAGAAATGACATCCCTGGAAATTCTGTATATATTGAAAGCGTGCAAAAATACACTGTCTAGAAAATGGCATTGGGGTCTTGGTCATAGGCAGGCTACACAAATGGCCAGTGGGGCAGTTGAAAGCTGCATGGGAGTTGCACAGATCTTGAACAAGTCTCTTCTGTTCCGTACATTTTTTGTTGTTGTTTTTGCACTCGCTGTCTTGCTCTCTGTGTCCATTCGCTGTGTGCTCTCTGTGGATTCTTGTCTTCTCTTTAGGAGGCACCGGGAACCGATCCTGGGACCTCCGATGTGGGAGAGAGGTGCTCAATAGCTTGAGCCACCTCTCATTGTCTCTCCTCTTTGTCTCTTTTTGTTGTGCCAGCTCTCTGAGTAGGCCAACTCTCCGCGTGGGCCAGCTCGCTTTCACCAGGAGGCCCCGGGAAACAAACCCAGGACCTCCCATACGGTAGACGGGAGCCCAATTGCTTGAACCACATCCACTTCCCCGTGCTGGCTTTTGTGTCGTCTGCCCAGTAAATGCAAATCGAGCCCACCGGTTTTTAAGACATCCAGCAACCTCCACACACACATGGATTTCAGGAAACGTCTCCCAGGTTAGCTGTCACCCCCCGCAGAACAGCTGACCTAGACCAATAAGACAAGTCACTTCTCCAACTCTAAGGCCCAGAGAAAGATGCTTTTCTAGCTGCAGTCCTGCCTTCACACAGAGGCCCAAGGCAATGGGAAATGGAGGCATCCCAGAAACAGTGCCCCAGCCTCTGCCCTCAGAGAACTTACCTGCTGATGAGGGAGTCAGGGGTGAAAAGGTCCTAAAAGATGTCTGAACAAGCTGTGCTGATTGAGTGACTGGGTAGGAGATAATTGGACTGGGCAAGAGACAATTGGTCAGATTAAATTACTCCCTTCTCCAAAGTCATTACCCCACTGTAGTCAAGAGGATATTCTAGTAATATAGTTTATTGAACCTTAACTGTGTGTCACGCCCTGAGGGCAGAATGCTTTGTGTGCATGATTTCATTTAATGCTTATAGCAACCCCCGGGAGGTAGTTGTTGTTATTCCCATTCTATAGATAAGAAAACTGAGGCAGAGAGGTTAAAAAACTTTCCCACGATCACTCCATCAGGCCTGTCCGACTCCAGATCCCATAGTTGTCAGTACTCCACTGCCCTGCTTGTCATGGGAGGGGGCGAGGTGCTGGAGCCATTGGACCAGATTGTCTGTATTGGTTAACTTCTCTGGGCCTCAGATTCTTTATCTGAAGAAGAGAACAATAATAGTATCTACTTCCTAGGGATTTTGTAAGGATTCATATAATATAGCTGAGATATGCAAAGTGCTTAGAATAGTCCTTGGCACATGGTAATCAATCAATATTAGCTCCTTTTATTGTCTGATGAATGAGAAGCAATCATTCTTCCTCTTTCCTCCCTGTGTGGCCACTGAGCTAGGCTTGCTTCTGTTTACACAGGCTGGTGATGCTACCAGAAAGGTCATTTTTTCCCCCTGGGATCCATCATCTCCCTAGCCAAGCACCATCACCCTTCCCAGCTTGGGTGGAGAAACTGGCCATAAGTGTCTTTGCTTCTGGAGAAATGGAACTTTGTCCTTTGCCAGCCAGGCTCTTTGGCCTGAGGCTGAGGTGTCAGCTGTTTCCTGTTTGTGGCCCCGGTGGCAGCCCGTGCAGGGTGAACCAAGCCTGACAGAGAGCAGGTCAGAGAGGAGCAGGTGGAAAGGGAGCAGCTGTCTGGGTCCTCAGAGACCTGTCCCTCGTTCAGCCTGGGGTGTCAGTCCCAGACACCACTGGAAAGCCTCCTCTGGGCAGGGGGTCGGGGGCCCAGCTCACTCAGGCTCATAGCTCTGGCAGGAGCCAGCAGATGTGTTCTGGATGGGGACTGGAGACGAATTCTCTTCTTGGCCTCTGGGTGGGGCAGAAAGCAGTGAGGATCCAAGGAAGGAGAGGTTTCAGGATCCCTTCCCAGATTTTGCAGGGATGAAAAAGTATGCTTTCTTTGGAGATTTCAGGGTGCTGCCTTTGGTCGATGCAGACATTGGTGAGATTAACCGTAGCACCAGCCCTTCCCCTCCTGTGGGGAAGTCTTTTTGGAGCAGGGGGTCTTGAAAGGGATGCTGAATTTGGCTAAGAGGGAAAGCTAATACCTCTTCTTGAGCCCTTAGTTTATAAGAGACACTGGACTGAATGCTTTGCCTGCAGTATCTCATTTAAACCTTACAACACCCCAAAGCAGCAGATTTTGTCATTCCCATTTTGCAGGATGAGGAAACCGAGGCTCAGAGAGGCCAAGTGACTTGCTTAGAGCCGGGATTCAAACCGAGGTTGATGGGATTGTGCTGGGGACCTTATGTAGGCTAGATCTCCTTTGATATTTCTTAGTCTTTACAACAGCTGGTGGAGGTAAGCATTATTGTTCCCATTATACAGCTGGGGAAGCCACAGCTCAGGGAGGTTAGGTAACCTGCCCAAGGTGGGGCCCAGATGTCAAACAAGCCTGTCTGACTTTCCACCCGCACCAGGCTGCCTCTGAGCGAGACAAGAGCAAAAAAGTCCCTGCACATGTGACATGACCTGATGTGACCCAGAACCCCTCATGTGACATTTGCACAGTGTTTTTCCACATTTCCGGAGCCGTCTCGCTCATACTGACTCTGCAGCCCCCTCAGGCCGATGCTTGCCAGCTGGGATGGCAGAGATAGTATCTGCAGGCTCGGGGAAGGCTGCCAGGTGAAGGGGGGCATGGAGGAGCGTTCCCACCCAAAGAGGGTTCCCCTGGGCCTGTGCGTGAGAAGGGTGCAGGGAGGGGAGCTGTGTTTGCAGGAGTGTGTGCCTGCAGGGCAGGGGGTGGGACTTGGCCTTCTTTTTGGCAGTGAAGGCAGCTCTAGTAACCAGGAGATTCTGCTCCACCCAGAATCATGGCTTCCACTGAAAATAAGCATTCTTTCCTCACTCGAACGTTCCTTCCCCCAGTGCTGCCCACAGGTGGCTTTGGAGGCGGCCTTTGGGGCTCAGCTGCGTCAGTGTACCTGTTCAATTCCCCACCTGAAATCAGGTCACAACTCAGGTCCCTCTCTGTTTGACAACTCAAGGAGGACTTTGTTAAGCTAATGGGTCCCCCAACCCCCAATAACTACGGGATGTGGGTATTAATATTCTCATTTTGACAAAGAAGGAAACTGAGGCTCAGAGCAGTAATGTGAATTGCAACTAAGTGGCAGGGCTGGGACTTCAGTCAGCTTTTATTCAGTGCCTTAGTTGCTAACAGGCGCTGTGCTCAGCACTGGTCAGTCATCCCCAAACTCAGCTTGGTCCCCTAATCACGGCTGCAAGCATTGGCCCATGCCCCCCCACCCCGGACCTCTGTGATTGTATTCGGATCCAGCACCGAGACTGCGTCTCCTTTCCCTGTGTGGCCACTAGATTCTCCTTTGCTCCCAATCCCTGGGGATCCTTAGTTCACATCCTGTTTTGCTTTTCTTTCTCCACAATCCCTAGCCTGTGCTAGCATCTTCTGACGTTGTCTCCCACAGACTTTGTTGGCATGGATTGCTGTAGGGTGGCCCTGGTCCTAGCCTGCAGAGGACAGGGGGTGGCCCAAGGTCCAGCTCTGGCATCACACAGATTGGATTTGAACCTCAGCTTTACCCACGGGAACCATGTCACCTGGTTGCTCACCCTCTCCAGGCCTCAGTTTCCACCTCTGTAAAACGGGGGGAGTGGAGGGTGGGGGGCAATGATAGCACCAATCTTCCAGTGTTGTTGGGAGGAGGATTAAATGAGACCTTACATGTGGAGTGTCTGGAATATAGTAAGTGCTCAATAAACATCAGTTATTGTTATGACCACTGTTGTCCCTATTCCCATGCTTCCAGCTACCCCATTTCACATCAGCCTGGCTCCAATTTGCCTCTTCCTCTCTGGGGCCCCTCTGGAGGCTCTGGACACCTCTGGCCCCCTTTCCCAAGTGGCAGATTCCCCCAACTGCTGGTCTTCCTCTGAGTGTTCTTACCTGTGCCCCATACCTGACTCAGCCCATTACAAGAGCAAAAATAAGAAAAGTATACCAGGCTCAGGCTGGGCCTGGTAAACACAAGAGTGGCTCCCTGTACTGAAATGTGCATATACCGGTTTTGTAAACCAAATCTCATTTTTCCTTCACTAAGAGAGCCTGCTACTGAAAGGAATGTGGGGCTGAATCTTTTCAGAGAGCAAAGACTATCTTTTTGTGGTCAGGTAGAGCCAAACATCATCTCTAGGATTTGCTAAAAGTGGATTATATATTCATCTTACTTTTCCTCTCAAGATGACATCTCCTCAAAGAAAATGGGTCATCCAAACGAGGCATGTTTTCAACTTAACCCAGGCCATCCACATGGGTGGGCTCATCTGAGGGCTTAGAAGTGGGTTTTGTAGGCCACTGGCATAGCTGGTAAACTGAGGCCTGGAAAGATTTGGACACCAAGTCTCTGGAGGCAAATATGATTCCTAAAGGGGCCAGTGGTAGAGTGCTTGTGTGTCCCCAGCTCTGGGCTGGGACCTTCTGGGGTGTGGCTGAACTTAGTCTCTAGAGCAAGAACCTCCAGGGTGGAAAGGGTTAAAAGGAGCCATTTTTAACCCTGTACTGCCTGGGAGGGGATGCAGTGAAGTTGCCCTAAGGCAAGCCTGCCTCCCAGAGTCGGCTTCCTTTCTGAGGGTCTGTGCTGCCCCTCACGGCTGGCCTGGCTAGTGGGCTCTCCCCCAGGCCCTGGCGTTGTCCAGGGGCCCAGGCTGGACGCTCACTTTTCTGTCCTAAGGCAAGGTGGGGAGCAGCAGGACCTGGAGATCCTAACTTGTCCCGGGATCTGTAAGCATGAGCTTGCAGAGGCTGTGCCCGTTCTGCTGGGGCAGACCTGAAGGCGGTACACCTGGGGAGCCAGCCCCCTGCGGTGTGGTGTCTCTTTTGCCCCCCTCACCAGAATCTACTGTCTGCGCTGTGTCGTGTCCAGGGGCCCAGTGGAGCCCATTTGTAGCCCTCCCCTCCCTCATTTCCCAGGCCTTAAGGACTTCCAAGTACTGTCCAGGTCTGTGTAAGAAGCAAAGAGAATTCCCTGTGACAGGAGGGCCTGTCCTGAAGACAAAGGGGACAGGAAAGCACAGGCGTCTTGACTCTGTTTCCAGTGAGTCCCAGGCACCAGCCCCCGTCCTGCCCCCACTCGGCATCACCCTCTCAAGCTTCTAATCCACTTTCCCAACTCAGCTCACATGTCTTCTCCAGGGAGCCTTCTAGGACCATCCCCTCCACTCTGCACCCTGCCAAGCTTAGCCCACCTGACTACTTTCCTTGTGTGTGTTTCTGTCTTACCCACCAGCAGTGGAATGCTTGAGGAAAGGGCCTGTATCTTGTTTGTTAGAGTAGAGCAGTGCCTGGCACAGTAGGTGTTCAACAAATGTTGAGTAAATGGATGGATAGAAAGGCTCTAACAAATTCATCCTCCTGTCTGCCATCCCGGGGGGATTCCCCTCCCTTCTGTTTTCCAGGGCCTTCCGCTTATCACGCTGCTCTGCTCCCAGCCGTCTTGTCTCCTAGTCCGTGATCCAGACTCTCCCCTTTTTCTAAGAAAGTGAGCTTGTTGGGTTTATGCAACTCGAGTGTGGAGGGGACGCCATCCAGTCAGCTCTGGTGACTATTTCCCAACTCTGCCAGGGGGCTGGGTCTGCTGAGGCACCTCAGCCGCTTGCTCAGGGCTTGGGCCTGGCCCCGAGGGACCCAGGGGTCAGTGTAGAGGACCCTGCCTGACCCAGTTTTCCAAGAGGTCTGTCGTTCAGAACAGAGCTCTGTACCTGAAGCCAGACGAGGGCCCTTTAGAAAGGCCCCTGAGGGATCACCGGGAGAGCCTGAGAGGCTCTCGAGGGGCCACCCTCTCCTGACCATCCTAATGGAACCAGGTGGCTGGGATACGCCCATGACACCTGAGGTCACTGTGACTTAATTTTTTATAAACAATGGAGACCAATTCGGGTTGGCCCTCTAACCCCGTGGCGAGCAGTAGACACAGATCCTCAGGTCGGAAAGGATTTTAGGTCATCTACACTAGCGGTTCGCAGCCACTCACCTGAGACCACGTTTGTTCTGGTACAAAGGATTCTTTCTTCCTCCTTTTTAGTCTGTATATTTATACATCTATTTATTAACTACAGAATGTCTTATCACCAAGTTTTCACTGTCTGTAGTGAAGTTAAAATAAAGGAAGACAGTTATAGTGGATTTTTATAAGGCTAAATACATTTAATCTTAAAAATCTGAGATTCTGCACTTCTTGGTGTTAAAACATTAATTTTATGAAATGGTCAGAGTAGGTGATATAGTTAACTTAAGTGTCTTATTTGGCAAAATTAAAAATTAAACCCATCTGAACACTCCAAAAAAGAAAAAAAGATTACTCATCATGAACTTCCAAAGCCTGGGAACCAGTGATTCCAGCCTGACCTATCTTCTAGTGCACAGATCCTGCTGCTGACCTCCCCATCGGATAGCTCCATGTCCCTCCAGAACTCGCCCAGGGATGTGGAACTCACTACCAAGAATGCAACCCACTCCAGGGTGGAGCAGGCTGAACTGTTAGGTCCACTTGACCTTCCTGTTAGAGCTGCTTGTGCTTCCCGTGGCCATCACCCCCATGGCCAGGACCTGCCTGCCTCAGTTCCAGGGAGTCCACGTGCACCCCCTTTTATCTAACAGCCCTGTAGTACTTGAGAAGTTGCCCCATCAGCCCCAAATCTTCTTTCCTAGGTAAAGAGCCTGAATTCTGTAAACTACTCCATATACCATATTTCTGATTGCCTTTCTTAAAATAATTATACACATATGTGAATATTTTCTTGTAAAAAATTTAAGAATAGAGACAAAGGGGAAGACTTTTGATCCCCATTCAGTCTCAGTTCTCTTTCCAGAGGTAACTCCCATTACCAGTGTGGTGTGTATATATCTATTAAAAAAGACTTTTTCTCTGCACTTACATGGATATGAGTACAAATAGAAGTGTATAAATTTTTGTGAAAGTTTAAAAATATCTACATATATACATAGCTACAAATGTATATCCACATATATATGTATGCCTACATTATACTGCATGTATTCTTCTGAAATATCCTTTTTAAATTTAACAATAGGACTTCATAGATTCTTTCATGATAGTACATATAGAGTTACATAATTCTTGTTAATGACCACACAATATCCCACTGTTTTGAGGTAACTTTGTTTTTCCATTCCCCTATTGATGGACATTGGTTGCTCTTAATTTTTTTTTTCTTTTTTTTTTTTAATACCTTTTCTTTCTGCTCTTAATTTTTTGCTTTTACAAAAAAAAAAATGAAACTCCTTGAACTTGTTTGTACCCCTGATGCCTCTATATGCATATGCTTTGTTCTGCTGACTGTTCTTTTTAAGTATAACATCCACAACTGTACAACACTCGATACTCAAGAGATCTGGCTGCTCTAGATCTGGGGGGAAGTACAGTTATGGTAGGGGACGGTTAGGGCATTCATTCATTTACTCAGTCATCACATTTTTATTGAGCAGGTACTATTTATTCATTCTGCCTTGATCCAGTTGCGTTAGCCACAAACAAGATAGTAACCAGGCCTGCCCTCGTGGAACTTACACGGTCAAGTAGGGAAACCTCCCCTGGATATTTCTACCTCTGTTAGTGCAGCCTATCCTACAGGTTTTTAAAAGATAATTATATCACACTGTCAACAAGCTCTTAGAATCCATTAACACCTCTCAAGTCTTTTTAAATATAAACGGTGGCCTCAACTTGTGCAGTAAATTTTCGTATTTTAAGTGAAGGGTTTTTTTCATTTGCTCCTATTAAGTTTTATCTCATTAAACTTCCATAGTTTCAAGTTTTTAAAAAAAATATTGACGTCTTTGTGCAAGGTACTAGCTAGCCCTGCTCCTTCTACAGAGATGTAGTAAGTATGCATGCTACACCTTCATCCAGGTTATGGATAACATTCTTAGCAAGACTGGACCAAGAGCAAAGCCCTATGGCATGCCCTGGAGACTTCCCTGGATGACAGTGACCGGTTAATCAGCCCTGCCTCAGCCCACAGGACCCCATCCTGACCTTCAGGGACAGACAGACACATCCCTACATCCCTACAGATGTACTGCAGTGAGAGCATCGCCTGATGCCCCATTCCAGGAACCCAACACAAAAGTAAATGAGCCTAGTCTGACATGACTTCTTAAGTTAGTGTGATATGGCGGAAAAAGATTGTTGATTTTGGACCCAGGTTCAAATTCCATCTCTGCCACTTTCTAGTGGGATGGCCTTTGGGAAATCATTTGACTTCTCTGAGACCCAGTTTCCTAGATTTTAGCATTGTTGAAGCCTTTATTCATTCATCTCACGTATGTTTAATAAGCAATTGCTAAACACCAGACACTATGCTCTGTGCCAGGCAGGCCATAGACCATAATAAGCCAGGTAGGGCCCCCTGGTAATGAGTGTGCAGAATCATTATCCTCATAATGTTTTGCTGACAAAAATCAGGAAAGCCCTACCTGCACTGGGTTTTACAGACCTTTAACCCTGGCCTTTGAGTCCTGGATACATTAGAGATTATTTATAAGAAGGGGAACTAAGATATGCTGTTAGAGAGCCCCTTGGTCCATGTTCGCTCAGCATTTTGGTAAGAAAGTTGGTAACTGCTCCCCAGCCTTAGAGAGTTTTGCTTAAACTGTCAGTTGCATCTGGAGTCCTGTCCCAGGCTAATAAGAGTAATAGGATAGACATGCACTCAATAAACACCAAAGGACAAGCCCAGTGTTGAAAGAGCTGCGCAGAGCTGCGGCATTACCAGAAGACTCGCCTATTTAGATCCCAGCTGAGAACAAGAAGGAAACAAGATGAGACCATCAAGCCAGGTACTTTCTCAAGTGCCTTAAGTTTTTATTTCAGAAACAGTGGTAACTAGCTTAACGATCTGGGTTTTCCAGCCCTTAGCAGATAAAAATTGCAAGTTAGTGGTGGAATTGGCGGCTGCTAGAAGCAGGCATACCAACAGAAGCAGATAAAAATCTGGTTGTGAGGAAGGAGGCAAAAAACCTGGAAAAAGCAAAGTTGCAAAAAAAAAAAAAAAAGCAATTAATTGAATGGCCAAACATTTCAATATCCCCAGGGCATGATTGTTTTTTAAAGGAGTTCAAAATTATGACTCTGAGTCATTGGCTAAATTATCTTTTAGGTACTCTTCAAGGGAGAGTAGGAATGTATATAATGCCTTTTAGCAAGATCTCTATTCAAAATGAAGCCAATAAATATCCAAAACTGAAATAAAAGGCTGAGCTTCAAGGGATGGATCTGAGTGACTTTGAAAAGCCCCTCACTTGGAAGGCTTCCTCAGAGAATCCCAGGAATTTGGAAGAGATGTTGAATTCCAAGCCGATGACTTGGGTTCAAATTATAGCTGTCCGGCCAGCCAGCCTTGTGACCCTGGGTAAATCTCTTACCTTTCCTGAATCTCGGTTTCCTCCACTGTCAAATGGGAAAAACATTACCTGCTTTCTCAGCCTCCACAGACTATCAGGAAAGTCAGCTGAAATGGTGTATTTGAAAGTGCTTTTTAAACTGTAAAACATCATGAAAATGTGGACGTCGGGTCCGTAGGCCACAATGCCTGTGTTGCCTGCTGGAAACAGTGACTGAAGATGTGAGAGAAGGCGATGGATTCCCAGCCATTGCTTTTTTAAAAGAATTACACACACACCCACATTTACTTTCACCAGGCCAAAGGGGAAACTCTACAACTAACTTTAATGGCTATAAAACACCTTGGAAACTTATGATATATGAAACCTTGAATACTTACTATTTTGAACCTTAATTTTTTTTTTCTAATTTAAAAGTATTAATTAACTTTCAAAAAAAATCAAACATTGCAGAAATATCTGACTTACAAAGTGATTACCTTCTAGAACTCCACATGCTCTCCTCTCCATCTATTATTAGCAGTTTGGCTTATGGCAGTTCAGATTTTTTCTGAGCTCTCTTTCGATCCCACAGGCATTTAACAAGGAAATTCCTGAAATAAACAGTCCTTTATTACAAATGATAAACCTTTAGGGGTGGAAATACATGTTATTTCCTAAAAGCTCCCCATTCTGCCTCCTCCTCTCCATTCCCACTGTTTTGGCCTTCAGCACATCCTCATCAGCTCTTACCTCGCCTAGTACAATAAATAGCTTTTTAACTAGTTGCCCAGCTTGTAGTTACACTCACTTCAAATCCATATTCCATGCAGTTCTTAGGACAATTGGACTAAAACAAATCTCACCATGTTCCTGCACTAGCTACACTTCACCCTCCGAGTCCTAAGCCCCTTGCACTCCTCATAAGGTTTTCATCACCGGGCACCTGCCTGCTTGCCCCTGGCTCTTCCCACTCCATGCTGCAGCATTCCCGAGTTGCTTGGAGTTCCCAGATATGGAGTGCTGTTTCCCCCTGTGTGACTTCGAGCAAGCTGTTCCCACTTCTTAGGGATGCTCTTCTCTGCCTGGTGGGCTCCTCTTTCTCCTCCAAGTCTGCTCAGAAGCCGTTTTCTCCCATGGAAACTCCCTGACTCATGCCCCTTTCTCTAGTTGGCCTCTTCTGTGCTGCCCCTGTGCATCCTTCTGCTGGTTAAAAGTATTGTGCTATGGGTGATTGGTTGGTTGGTTTTTTCACTTGCGCAGTCTCCTAATTACTGTGGGCTTCTTATTCATCTTTGTGTCCCTACTGGCTCTTGGTGCATAAGAGGTGCTTCATAAAGCATTTTGTTGAACTGAATCGAACTGGGATGGGACTTTCATGAGGCATGCAGGAAACCCCTGAGCTTAAAGCATGCCTCTGGGAAGACCACCCACCCCACTGCTGTCGAAGCTGACCTGGGATGGGAGGACCAAGAGAGGGGCCTCAAGAATACAAGAGATAAAGGCTCGGATTTGCTGGAAGACTGTTCTCAGAGAGGAACGCTACCAGGGAAAACTGTTTACTTTCATCTGTAGCCAATCCTCCGTCTTTCAGGGACAAGCTTGCAAATTATAGGCAGTCACCTAGGAGATGCCGAGGAGAATCCAATTCAGACTTGTTGAAAACGTCACTTTCAACAACTACTTAGTCCACATATACATGGAAAAGTCCCTGGCAACACTTGTGAAAATGTTTATAGGGCCCGTGCACCATAGTTGAAAACAATAGAGGGTGCAGAGAAGGCAGAACTCGACAAGCACATTTCAGTAGCTCCAGGGAGTCCTGAAATTCTGGGATGGCATGGGGAGGGGGAGACACAGTGGAGCTACCTCACAGCATGGTATAGGCGGAAGAGGGCAGGGTCTGGATGCCAAAGACCCAAAAGGAAAGCCAGGCTCTGCTCTTCCTAGCTGTGTGGCTTTGGGCATGCTACTTAAGTGCTCTGAGCTTGATTCCTAGAACTTGATTCCTCGTTCTTTCTTGAGCTGGCTCTCATGGAACTGATCTGTGTAGTGCTTCACAACCACAAGTTGGTGCTTGGAGTGCATGCGTGCGTGTGTGCGTGCGTGCGTGGAGGCGGTATCTAAGGTAGGCAGGGCATCTGCACTTCCTTTTATTGGCTTTCTTTGGAACCCCATAGTAAAATAAATATGCACTGGGATGGGGATTTCATCACGTGCCTGAGTCTTCTCTTCCCCTCTTCATCTCTCTTCCTCATAATGAGGAAGGGAAAGAGCAAATAGCAACCCCTGGAGTTCATTTGTATATGTGAGAGTCAAGGAAATACAGAATGCTGGTTCCCAAACCAAATGCATTATGTTGCCATGGTAAGTAGATGGTGGTTTATCTGTGTTTAAACCTTACCTAGTGCAGTAATTGAGAATTCTGAGTGGGGACTTTTTTTTTTTTTTTTTTTTTTTTTTTTTACTTAGACTAAATCTCATCAGGGCAGTGGGCTTACAGCCTCTACTGAGTTATTACAGGAGCTAGGGGAGGCAACAACAGCAGAGTGATGGAGATAAAAGACCTAGCCATGTCCCGCCGCAGTGAACTGAACTGAGCATTGGATGGGGAGTCAGGAGACCCGCCTAATTGGCCCTGACTTGGTCTCTGGGCCGGGCTTGCCTGCATCTCTAGCCGTGTTTCCCTAAGCAAGTTTCTTCCCCCTGGGCTCCAGGAGTCATACATGTAAAATGAAGGGTTTGGACTAGGTGATGTCTACATTTCCGTCCACTTCTAATGGGGAAGGAAGGGATCAACACTTGTTGAATGTCTGCCATGTACCTGGTACAACCTGCACCAAGCTACCTTGATTCTCTGATGCTATGATTCCATCACATGCAGTCGGTGGGTGTCAGGGCCATGGAGAGGAGCTGTGGAGTCAGGCAGACTTAGATTGAAACCTCAGCTCTATTATTTACCAGCAGTGTGATGTTAAACAAGTTTCTTAACAAGCCTCAGTTTTCTCCTCTGTAAAATGGGTCTAGTAATACAATAAGCATATAGGAGTCTACTCCCACTCTCTCTTTTACTCATTACAATTTTCTTAAGTAGACTCCATCTAGTCTATTTCTCTCCTTTTGAGGAGGAATAATATAGACCTAGAGACATGAGTGAAGTAACTTAATATAAGATCATACAAGCAGTTGAGGCAGGGGCGGGGCCTGAAGTCAGGTCTCCAGGTTGACTCCGAACCTTTTGCTTGTTTCCTCGATGTCTTATTATCAGCCCTAGCTCTGGAAAGGACAGCAAAGTCATTCCACGCTAGGCAACACAGGAATAAGCAGAGGCACCAAGTGTGATGACAGACCATATTTGCCTTCCTGACATTTTTCCCAGCCTAGTCATGGACTCAAACAGTTCTCAGAGTTTTATTCAAAGACCATGCTCAGCACTTCTTACCCCACCCCAACTCCCAACTCCCACCATTCCACCTATCTGGGGGCAGGGCAGCACTCTATGTGGGCAAATCAACAGGTCTATATGGTACTCATCGCTAGCCAAGAACTGGAGGGGGTAGCTCTGTCATCTTGTCTACCAGGTAGGCTACCAGGAGAACCAGGCAACTCCGGATCAAAGCAGATCAGGGGCACAAAAGACAATTCCCATCCTTCTGGTTCCCTGGAGGGGACACTGCTGGGGTCGCAGGAGGGGCTGCAAAAAGTGCAAGTTTAAAATGGTTTGAATCTGCAATTTTGTGCCTGAGCACCACGAAGCATTTGTGAGGATGGGTCCTCAATGAGGGCACAGCTCTTTCCCAGCATTTTGTAACCTGAATTCGGGGATTTATATCCCAGAGTGAAAAGAAAACTTTCATGGTCTTGAAAGAATGAGGTTTTTCACGTATACGTTAGCCCTAGCAATGCTATGTCCTAAGAACTGAAGCCAAAGCATCCAACGTGACTGATGAGATTATCGCATTTCCAGAGTAGGCACAAGCAGGAAAAACAAGGATGCCTCTTTGGAAAGCTTTTTTTCGGGTATTAGCAACTCCAAGGGGCCCCAGCCTACCAAGGAGCCTCGTCTTTATTAAAGGTCCCTAGTCTCCTCTCCTTGTTCCCTCCTCTCTCTGGAAGTTGGATGATCCCATTTTGCATGGGTCAAGGCGCATCTAGGCTGGTTTATCATAGCTCTGACTAGAGACCTGGGACAGCATGAGACCTTCTCTCCAGGCCCTTCCCAGAGGCATTCAAAGAGGCAGGAGCCTCGGGCTTGTGGGGAGCAGCCAAGAGCCACGGAGAGAGAAGAGTTCAAGCAGTAACACAGCCAAGCTCTCTTAGGGTATTTTCAGCCTTGTTCACCTGAGATGAGTTATCTGCCTGCCCCATTCCATGGCTTGGGATATATTTGTAGGATGTTTTCATGAGCAACATATTTGCCAACACTTTATAGATCAGTTACAAAACAGAAACTCTTCCTCACTGCTAGGGAGAAGTGTAGAAGGGGGGAGAAAGGGAAAAAAAAATCTTGCCTGTAATTGAAGGCAGGTCGAGAGATGTTCACGCTTTGAAATTCTCCTTCTTGTGAAATGTTTATGAAACACTTTCCACAAACGAGTTATGCAACTGGGACAACAGCTTTGATCATTTTCATTGCTGATGATATATTCATTAGTGTTGCGCTGTTTCCCCCCCCCCGCCCCGGGAGGGCCATGAGAAAATGCCTGTGGGGCAGGGGCTAGGTGTGAGTACCCCAGCCCCACCATGCCCCATCCCATGATTCCAAAGCAGATGGTGAGCAAGGAGACCCAAGTACACGTCTGGGCTAGAAAACCACCTTCTCTATTCCCTAGGGTTTAGTCTCTCCCCTATCCCTGGGGCATTTTGCATTATTGTTTTGTAGAGAGAGTGCCAGGGGAGGGCCAAGAGAGCAGGCCCTTGTTATAGTTTTGCCGGTGTCCTTTTTTTGTTTGTTTTGTTTTGTTTTAACTTTATTTTTAAATAAGTTTTAGATTACAGAAAAGTTACATCGAAAATATAGGGGATTCCCATATACCCCCTGCCCCTCTCACATATTCCCCTATTAATAACATCTTTCATTAATGTGGTACATTTGTTTCAATTGATGAACAAAATATTGAAACGTTGCTACTAACCTTGGTCTATAGTTTACATTATGGTTTACATTTTGCACCGTACAATTTTATAGATTTTGGCAAAATGTATAATGACCTGTATCTGTCATTGCGATATCATGCAGAACAATTCTAATGTCCCCAAAATGCCCTATGTTCTACCTAGTCTTCCCTCCTCTTCCCCTCAGAAACTTTGGTAACCACTATCTTTATATCAATGTTACAAGTTCTTCCGTTACTACAATAATAATAAGTCTACTTTGGTCCATGGTTGCATTCCCCCCTTATGTTTGTTCATTCCTCAGTCTTGAGGGTTTGTGGATGGTGATGCTCCTTCTGCTTCCAATTGAGAGGGGGCTTAGAGCCTATGGGGCAGATGGATGAAACTGTCTTGCTTGCAGTTGTAGGTACTCTCTGTTTTTTGGGATGGGTGTTGTCCATTATCATTTTATTAGTTGTCCTTGGTGAGTCATGAATTGGAGAGTAGGTATTGCCACACTACTGAGATTCAGGGCTCAACTGGCATATGGACAGACTGAAGATTTAAGTCTCTGGGACATATATTTAACAGGTACAGAGCTAATTATAGGTTCAAATAAAAGGGACAGAAGAACCATGTATAGGGAAATTATAAATGAGTCCAACTCTGTTACATTGAGGAAATAGGTTAACTTGTATTCCAAGGTAAGACCTGCCGATGGGGTGCAGATTTCATGGGGTAGTGTGCCCTGCCTGTAGTGTGCAGATGTCTCTAGAGCCCTCAAGAACACCACTGCTTGAGGCTTTGTTTACTGTGGCAGTCAGTGAGATCCTCCTGAGATGTGCATAAGAGTAATCTCTGGAATGACCTCCCAACTCACTTTGAAATCTCTTAGCCATAAAATCTCTTTTGTATTTAATACTTCCCCCTTTTGGTCAGGGTCTTTTTCCAGATGCATTGCTGGTTGGTGCTTGGTAATAATCCCTCAGTGCCAGGGAGGCTTATCCCCAGGAGTCATGTCCCACACTGGTGGGGAAGGCAGTGAGCCTATCTATATGCTGAGTTTGGCTTAGAGATAGGTCACATTTGAGTAACAAGCAGGTTTTTAGGAGGTAACTCTTAGGCAATAGATATTACTAGGCTAAGTTTCAATTTTACAGAAATAAGGTTCATAAGTACAGGCATTAATATCAAGGGCCTATCGTCTTTCACTCAGTTTGGCCAGTGTCCTTATACCTGTCTTTAAAGTTCTCAGGTCCTCTGTGTGCTGGGACCGTGAACGCTTGTTCAGTCCACAAACCTCCTAGCTGGGAGGGAAAGCCGAGAGAGGAATATATTAAGGGCTTCCACTCCTCAGAAGGAGCTCGCTCCTTCCAGGGTGAGGTTACTGCTTTCTCAAGTAGGCGATGTCAGGGAGTTCGCTGGAATTAGAGAAGAAAATCACACGATACCTTTTTCCCATCCTGATCACTGCCCAAAAACTCCATGTAACACCTCTGCATCCGCTCAGTCAGGTAGAGACGCTCCTCGTCTAAGTGGACAGGAGAGTTAGTGGCTGAGACAACACGGAGCACTCTGTGGCAGCCCATGTCCCCAGGGATGAGACCATCCCAAGCAGAGCCTGGAGCAATGCTCCACTTGCATCAGAAGAGCCACCAGGCAGACCCTGGAGACAATCTTCATGATTCTAGGCAGGCTGTGGGTTTGGTTGGGTTTTCACAAGTACAGGGGAAATCAGGTTTCTGTCCAATTTGCCTCCGGTTCTCACATTAAAAGTCAATGGGATCCAACAGAAGTCTCTTCCAGAGATTCATCTTCCACCATCTTACCTTCCAGAACTTCAGCCAACACCCAGTTACCTGGAAAGGTTCCAACCTTTTCCACTCAGTGGTTGTGAAAGGGATTTTTTTTTTTTTAATTAAGGACTTCAGTTCTTAATTTCTTAGTTTCTTATCTCCTTGAGAGTGTCCCAGAGGTGTGCTGGAGGCAGTAGGGGTTGTCACTGGATCCCCTTTCCCTCTATTCCAGCTCTGCTTTCTCTGAGACCCACCAGCCAAACTCAACTGAGATTGTAGAACTTGTCATTGAGAAAGAAGTCCTCTTTATTGTCTTTCAATCTGGTTTATTTAGGATTGACTTCTTTGGGGGTTATTGTCATCACCTTACTCCCAGAGGATGTGAAATGAAAAAAATGAAAGTGTAAAAGGTCTATGAAGCAGTCAAATGGAAGAATCGTACACAGGGGTTACCAGAAAGTCCCAGACAGACACCCAAAGGATTTTTTTCCTATTCTCAGGCACTTAATTTTCAGAACTGGGAGGTCGGGAGGGCCCCCAAAAGAGTTTGAAGGGCAATTGATTCAGGAAGCAGATGAAAGAAGGAGTTTTCTTTTATGATGGTGCTGGTTTCTGAAATTAAGTATTGCAGGAAGACCTGGCACTGATTCTAACAGATAGCATCCTGGTTGGAGGCAAAGCACATGTTTTCCAGCTCTGTCATAGCTGCACCTCCTTATCTCTTCATTGCGCATAATGAGTCTATAAGGGAACCCTGCCACTTGCCTCCCAGCTGGGGCCAGGCCAAGCTGCCTGAGTCGGCTGCACCGGCATGACTTCAGCTCCAATTTGCCATGTTCTTTCTCTGCCCCACTTCCTCCATTCTGTCTCACCTATCCCCACTCAAGATTGGGGGATGTCCTGGGGTAGGGAGGGGGAGAGGTAAAGGGGAGGTGTGGGGATGGAAGACTGGCCAAAAAGGCTTTCTTAAGTAAAACCTCCCTCTCAGAGCAAACCTTAAAGTTGTTGTTTTTAAATAAGTAGCTTATCATCTATTTCTAGTTTTTAAAAGATCTCCTGTCAAATTTCTTCCCAAAATCTAAGCTATGGAAACTCCCATTTCTGGGGGCAGAAGTGGGACATCAGAGCTTCTTAAGTAGAGGTGCCAACCATGGGTAGGAAGAGCTGAAGGGGTAAAGTGGGGGTAGAGAGTGGGTCTCCCCTGGGTGCCCATGGCTTTGAGTTTCCAGGAAGCCCAACTCTCTGCCTTTCCCATCTCTTTGCCTTTCTCCTTAGCCCCTTCTCTCTTTGCTTCCAAGGCTCCAGAACAGTTTCCTCAGGTGAGAGAAGGTGAAATGATTTGTAAAGACTGTCCCTGAAAGATACATCTTCCTACTAATTCTTGTGCAACCAGGGCTCCTTAGATCTGCATTCGATCTGTTTAGATCTTTCTAGATCTGTGTGCCATTTAGCTCTGCATTAGCTAAGAGAACTGCAGCAACCTGGACTAGCCAAGTCTACCAAATGCACTATGGAATTGGGATTTGTACTTCCATTTTAGGACTGAAAGGGAGAAAAATCATATGGAACCACAAGCAAGTGGGGAAACTAAGTCCCAGAGGCTGAGTGATGGCTCAAAGCTGCATAGTAAGATAGAGGCTAGAAAAACAAGGTCAGCCTAGCTCCGTATTCAATGTTTTCCTCACTGTACCTCCCTGGACCTGTGAAAAGAGAGGTTTTGTTTGTGTCTTTTATTCAGTTAACATGCATTGCGTTCCTACTATGTGCAAGACACCATATTTAGGACATCAGCTCCCTTCTCAGTCTCTAATGCCACCCAGTGGGATCTTCCTAACTGCCCAACCAAAGGGAATTGCCTCCCTAATGATCCAAAGCATCATTTTCCACAGGGATTAAGCACAATTACAGCTGAGAGTCTAAACTTTTAACTTGGGTTAAACTAATACAAACAGGAGAAATTCCAAGATGTCAGTGACATTCTCAGTGTAGAACAAGAAAGTGGTTTCAGGCCACATCTCCACGGCCAAGAGTTTCTATCTGGATAGGGAAACAGCCAGATGTCTCCAGCAGAGGGTCTCACCAATCTCTTTTACAAGGTGTGATCTAGAGTCTGTGCCCCTGTTGTATGATAGGAATCCAAAATCACTTGGTTTCACTTCCCAAGGGACTTCCTGAAAAATTCCAAGAAGACAGTCATGGTTTGGGTGGGAGGGAGAGGGGTGCTCACAGCTAGTACTTCCTGCCCTGCCCTTGGACACCTGGGGAACCATGGGTGGGTGGTCTGTGCTGTCACTGAAGGGTGGTAGACACTGGAGAGAGTTTAGAAACCACCAACAGCCCCTCAGGCTGCGACTACAACAGTGGCTGTGAGGGAGACATGTTGCCACCTGTAAGGAAGACAGGCAAGGACTGTCACCAAAGCCATGCAGGCAAAGAGGCAGCTGCAGAGGCAGCTTTGCACACAGAAGACAAAGAAGGGTGGAAAGCAAGGTGGGGGGGACACATGGAGAGGAAGATAGTCCTCCAAATTCCCAGGCTTTGGGATTTTATGCGTGGGGTTTCATGCACCAAGAAAATTTTTTAAAAAATTTTTAATTGGGGGAAAAATTAAAAATTGGGGGTGGGGTGGAGAATCAAGAAAGCATTTTTTTTTCTTTGTGAGATAGGGAGGCTTTTAAAATACCATTTTGGTTCACCGTCATTTCATAAAAGAAAACATATTCTAACCTCTCTTTCCCACCCTCAAGGGAAAAAAGATGATTATCTCAGAATTTAAAAGAATCTAATACACTGAGTTTTGTTTTTAAAAGTCGCTACAATATCCTATTTTTTCCATGTCAATGAAGAAGGCTGTAAAAGGCACTATGGACTGGCACAGCCCCCAGAATGGCGTTTGGGAACAATCACTCTAAGTGGATCCCGCATCTGGCAGATTGGTACCCTAGAGGGCCGCCTCCCATGTGTCTCCTTCAGCTGCCCTGGCCTGAAGGGCACACCCAGTCCGGAACCCCCGTCACCTGAGGCCAAGCTGCAGCCCTGGAGGCACACTCACCTCTTTCCTCTCTGGGTCTCTCATCTCCTGCCTTGATCCTCTCTACGTTTCCATCTCTCTCTGCCTGGGGAGGCCCAGAACTGACACTCACCTCTTGCCTCCACTTACAGATTAAAACCGAGGACCTCAGTGACTCCCTGCAGGATTCCCTCTCCCATCGGCCATGCCACCTGTCTCAAGGATCTGCCATAATGTCCGGAAACCAAATGTCTGGGGTAAATGCCAGCCCATTTCAGGGAACCCTGATATTCTCAATGGGCCAATGAGTTTAATTCCAGCCCTCTGCACAATGCTTGGCACTCAGTGAATCCATGTTTGTCTAAAGAAATCCCTGCAGGGAATGTCAGAAAGAGATTAGGAGGCCTGGGTGGGGGACGGAACATGTGCCTTTAAAAGGTGAAGTCTGGCTAGGGATGTGAAAAGGGTGGGCTCAGCTTCTCTGGGAGCAAAGGAAACCAGTGGTACCAAAATGATGGACTTGTGGCCGTGCACCTGGTGTCTGCTAGCCACATTCAGGGGCATCCTAGGATGACAGCGATTGCTACAGTTATAAAACATTTCTCTCCCCAGTGGGCACCTGCTGTCCTCCCCCTAAGGTTTTACATAAAAGTCAAACTAGAATGGAATGCTGGGGTGGGGGAGAAAGGGACGTGCCTCCTTCTCAGGGAAGATTTAAGCCGAGAATGTGCATCCATTCCTTCACTTCTTCGTCCAGCCAGGTTTTCCCAAGTCCTCTCTGTTTGTAACCTAAGCTCAGCCCCATGGGGGCAGACTGCTGGGAATAGATCACAGAGGACCCCAGATCCCTCAAGTATTGGGATTGGAATTCCTGTTTCCTGGACTGGTGGGAGAAACCCAGGGGAAACGGACTTCTTGTTTAACCAAACTGGTTTGATTAGGAATAGCTTGGGCCCCTCCCCACTCGCTCACCCCAGTGCCACTCCAGGAAAGGCTATGGGCCCAGGACATGGCTTTTTAGCATAATCAAGTGGCTTGAGATTTTTCTAAAAATTGGACAATTGGGACCACATGTCATTTCTAGGGTAAACTTTTGAGATGGGTAATACCCAGTCCCTACCCTGAAGGCATTTACAGTCTGGTTGGGAGACAGGACTGACACACACACAGAAGTTGAATAACAAGGCAAGCGTTAAGTAGTATGTTGCAAGGCACTGCTTGGCTGAGAGTTGAAGCTGTAACCACACGGAGATTAATGAAGCAGCTACTAAGTGCCAGACACGGAGCATCCACAGAGGCTCGAGGCAAGGTCACTGCCCTCCAACACTGAGTCTGGCCCAAGCCGCGAAATGGATCAGCAGCCTGCAGATGGAGCCGGCACCCCCAGCCCGTAAATTCTATGACTCCTGTGTCTCCCCACGTTGCAGGACATGGCTTCCCTCCATCCGCTCCAGCAGCTTGTGCTGGTTCCCAGCCACTTACAGTCTGTATCCCAGTTCCTGCTATCTCAGAGCCAGCCCGGGCAGCAAGGTAAGTACCCTGGGGTTTCCCACAATAGGGCAAGTCCCATAAAGCACCTGCTGCTGCTTGCTGGGGGACGGAGCCCAGGTGTGGGGCTCTCTGGTATGAGGACCAGTTTGTCCTTCTTGGGCAGGAGGAAGGGGCCCTGGTATTGCCCCTCCAGACTTAGTCTCTTTCTTTGCTTCTCTTCCCAGCCCTCTGCTGAGTCTGCCCTCCCCAATCTACCCCCGTCACCCCATCCCCCTGCCGCCTCAATTTCATGGAAAGTTGAGACTCAAGGTACGGGAGGGGTGTGGTCAAGGAAGAAGCAGGACATACAAACAAGTCCCGACTCTTTGGGAATCTACCCTGGATGCGGACTCGGACTTTCACCTGTGGAAGCTGCGCTGTTCTGGTCTAGTTGGGTACATTCCATTTGGGTAGAGCGGCAGTGCCACCCACAGGCTGCAGAGAGGGCTCTCAGGTTTGCTTTGGCAAGGAAGTTCCTACCAGAGAACTTCTTCATGGCTGAAAGCAATTAGAATATTAATAATAATAGCTAACATTTCTTGAGCACGATGTGCCAGGAGCTCTGCTGAGTGATTTTCCTGACTTATACCTCAAAATGGGCTATGCGATAGGCAGGCTTATCATGCCTCTGGTGAGCAACTAGAAAGTACCAGAACATTCTGACTGAAACTGTAGACTACACTGCCTTTCCCTCTCCCCTCTATATAAACTAGGGCCGAAAGTAAAGTAATCTCTCAGGTCTGTTGCACAAATCCCAAGTAGAGGCTCTGGAAATCCAGAATTCAAACAAAATCTAACTCTCTTCTGCCTTAGCACCTGCCCAAATTAGAGCCCTTATCCTTACTTTCAAAGGCCTCTCAGAACATGATGATGATGATGAATGACAACATATTGGAACCTTTCTGTCAAGTGTTTATTTTGGCTAATCTACACATATCATACTTCTAGATAATAGCTCATTAAATTTATTTTTGGAAGACTTGAGAGTGATGTGAAAATGGTCCAGGCATATAACCAGTGAGGTCAGGGTATGATGAGGGGGGTGGAAAAAGTGGATGTAGTTCAGTGGTTGAGCACCTACTTCCTATGTACGAGGTCCCAGGTTCAATCCCCGGTACCTCTTAAATCAAACACACGAGAAAACCAACTCTCATTGGAGAGTGGATGTAGCTCAGTGGTTGAGTGTCTGCTTCCCAAGTACAAGGTCCTGGGTTCAATCCCCGGTACCTCCTAAACAAACAAACAAACAAAAAACAACAGTTTAAGATCTGGAGTCAGAAAAAATGGTTGGAAAGAAATCACTTCCTAGCTATGTGGCCTTGGGAGACTTACCTAACCTCTCTGAGCTTTCACTTCCTGCTCCGTAAAAGTGGGACAATAGTTATTGAGGGTTATTTGAAATAATGCACGTGAAAAGGCTTTGTACATTTAAAAACCCATATAAATGTTAGGGATACTGTCAGTATTCAAGCCTCCTGACTCCCAGTCCAGGGTTCCTTATGAGAGCTTTCCTGACTATTTATGTTAATAGGGGAGAATTAAGCCCTGACTTTTTTAGACTGGGTAGCATGAAGTTCAGCATCAGCAGCTTCCCTACATCAGTGGCCCAGAATAGAATAGGGCCAAGAGAGACCCCAGGGTTCTCCTCTGTGGTGAGCAATTGGGGTGACACACCCGTTGTCTGCTTTGCTGTTTGTGGCCCCATTCCTGCAGTGAGAGTGAGAGGTCCTGGCCGTGGTTCTCCAAAGAGGACCTGCCATGGCCACCAGCTAGTCAGAGTCCTTCATAGTTTTCCCGGGGAGGGAAGGAGATGGAGGTCCTCAGCCAGGTAGTCTGTGCCACCAGATGGAGTTTCCAGGGGCTTGGGCCCCTGGTCTACCCTTCTTTCCCAGCCCTTCCTCCAAGTAAAAAAACATTCTGGTTCTGCCGAGAGCCTCTGGCCAATGGCCCACTGCCCTTTGCAGCTGTATGGCCCCAACCCTTTGGTCTGACATTCTTGCAGACTCAGCTGGGCCTTTGCAGCCATCCCAGCTACTTCTCCTGCAGGAAAACTGAAATCCCCAGCTCCAACTTGATGCTCAGTCATCACCCCATCTCCTCCCCTCTTGGGTTTCTTCAGCCTCAGAGCAGATCGCCTTGACCATCCATAACCTTTGCACCTTTCCAAGAAGACGGGCAGGCGGGCAGACAGGCAGAAGGACTGGTTCGGGGACTGCTGTTTACATCTCTGTTTACCCCTGTGTCTGATTCGCCTCCACCTGTGTGTGGCAATGCCTGGCAATGCCCCTGGGGGCCTCTCCACAAGGCTCATAAGTGGGTCGAGGTGTCTGAATAGGCAGCAGGGGGTGGGGGCAGTTATCATGGTTCTGAAGTTGTAGAGCATGGCTTTCAGATGGCCTGGATTTTATGTGTTTGTTCCTTTGTCCCTCCCCTTCCACCCAGGTCTGCAGCCAAATCTTCTCCCCTTTCCACAGCAACAAAGCAGTCTCCTCCTCCCACAGACGGGACCTGGCCTTGCGTCCCAGGTAAACAGCCACCTTCTTCCTATTTCCTCTAGGAACGTCTCAGCTCTTGACATATTGCAGCTCGCTGGCCATTCCCTGGCCCCCTTGACAGGGCACTTATCCCTCTGGGGAGAGGAAACAGCAAGGGACTATCCCTATTGACACATAGGCGATCCAGGCACAGCCAGGGAGCCAATGCACCCACTCTCAACCGTGGGGCCAGAATTAGAACCCAGAGATTTCACCCCCCTTGTCTCCAGTCCTACCAGGCCCTAGCATCCCTCCTCTGAGAACCAGGGCTCAGCTCACTTTCCAGGCATGCCAAGGTGGCCACCGGCCCTGCCTAGGTGCTCTCCAGCCCCAAGGAGGAGATTAGAGTGCCCCAGGCCCGGTGGCCTGAGAACACAAGGCCACGCCAGCCTCGCATGTCTGGACCTCTCCTAAGCACCCCTGTTCCTCGCTGCCTCCTGCAGCAGGCACATGTGTGGGCCAGGCAGAGCTGCTGTGGTTCCACACGGCACCGTCTTAGGAAGAAAGGTCAGAGGCAGCCTCATGCCAGGGTGCATGGCTTGGTGAGAGCAGCATGAGCTGTATCTTGACTGCCACGCCTCCCCTCATCTGGGGGTCCTGTGCAGTTAAGAACCTGCACAGCTGTATGAGATGGCCGTGCACCTATGGGTACACGAACTAGATGAGAGCCACTGCAGAGAGCCCAATGCCCCTTCTCTGTGGTCAAATCCACACCGCTCACTAAGGACCTTGGCTTTTGCAGAGGCCTAGAGAGCCCACTGAAGGCACCTGGAGGGTTGAGGGTGCCATCTAGTGGTCCCAAGAAATCCTAACCTCCTCTTCCCCCTCCCTCCTGGCTGTTCTCCAAATCTCATAATCATAGACTTGGAGCTGGATGAGATCTTAGTATTCAAGACCAACTTTCACATCTTATAATAGATAAGAGGGAGTCTGTAAGCAGAGAGACAGTTTAGAAGATTATTAAGATCATTCTGGAGAGGGTAAGGTTTTGGCTTAGGGTTGTAGCAATAAGAATAGAGAGGAAGGGATGAATGAGGAGAAATTTTGAGAAGTTGAATCAATGCAATTTGACAATTGATTGGATGTAGGCGGGTGATGGAGGGTCTAGCAGAGAGATCAATGAGTAGTTGCTAAATGAAAGAACAAAGGAATTAATGAAAGGGAAGAATCAAAGAGGCCTGCGGCTTCGTCCTAAATGTCTGATTTGCCACCATCACCCACAAACAGGTCTGAATCTATGATAGTTTCAAACCATTCATTGGGAGAAAAAGATTCCTTAACTTCTCTCTGGTCCTTTTGCCTTCTTCCTCATAAAGATGCCTATTTGAATGCTAAGACTGAATATCTTGGCACAGAGGAGTGAAATTAACCCCAGTCTAGGGTAAGAGTAAAATTGGAAGGAGAAAAAGGCAGACTTAGCTCACGTTATCCCCAAGGACAGTGACCTCTGGGCTGGACAAAACGTTTGAGCCACTAGGCCTGGACTTCACTCCATCTATGTGGGATGATAGACATTTCCAAGACTTGGATTCATTCCTGACTTCCAGTGGGCACAGCATGGAATCTAGGTTTAAGGGTACATTCTTCTATGAAAATAAACTAAAGGAGATATTCAACAACGAATGAGATCAATGTGCATATTAGATGGCATTGGAATACCTTTGATTAACCAAAAACAAATAAAAACAAAACAAAATTCTCATGAAAGAAAATGGTGGCTTAGAAAGTAAAATGGCCATCATTAAAATTTGAGATTTTACAGAACTTATATTAGTTAAAGGAGCTCTCAAGTGTCCTCTTGTCTTCAGTTAAGACCTGTTGAACCCCTATTTTACCCTGCTTTTTGGAAAAGAACAGGCAAGATAAACAACCTTTTCCTTGTCCCAAGCTGAGATTTGTTCTTGGAATCTTTGCCACAACCCTGCTATTTCCTTTTATGGTGGAAAATTAAAAGGAGGAAGTTACCTGCTCAGAGTCAAGCAGTGAGTCATAGAAAAGAACCCAGAAAGGCCAACTCCCTATCTTACACTCCTGCTGCTTGTACCCCAGATATTCTAGTTATTTGCCAAAGCGTCACAGAAACTCCAATTTCCATTTCCATGCCATCGAAAAATAGGAATCGAATGTACCCAGGTCTCTATGTTTCTTTACGTGGGTCCATTCATGAGAAATCTCGGAGAGTAGAGTTGATATGTTGAATATTTGTGTATCTGCTTGGTATGTGCTCCCTATTAGGCTATTGGGCGCCCTGGGCTGCCAGGATCCTCTTTGGAGTCCCATCTGGAAGCATCCCCGCATCTTCCAGTGCCCAAGCATCTGCCCAGCACTGGTGGGACTGATGAGCCCAGTGACCTTGAGGAACTGGAGAAGTTTGCCAAGACCTTCAAGCAGAGGCGCATCAAGTTGGGCTTCACCCAGGTTTGATTCTGGGGGAGGAGATGGGAGAAATTGAGTTCAGTGAGTGGCATTGGTCCCAAGTACAGGTTTCAAGAGCCACCTGAGGCTTGATGTGTGAGACAGGCTCATTGTGTCCCTGTGTTTTCTGAGCAAAGGGCATAGTTGCATTGGTTGGGAAAGTGAGGATCATGCTGGTGGAGGAGGGTAGGACTCGGCACATGGGTGTGGCCCCCTCAGAGTCTAGGGAGAGAGTTAATCAATTCTCCACCTTAGAGGGAAAAGACTTGGAAAAGAGTGGAGGGTTTTGGTTGGGTGTATGACAGGTGCTAGGATGGTGGGGGGTATGGGCAGAGAAGAGGAGGAGCCTTTTTTTCAAGGTGACTTCTCTCTGCATGTGCAGGGAGACGTGGGGTTGGCCATGGGGAAGCTCTATGGCAACGACTTTAGCCAGACCACCATCTCGCGATTTGAGGCCCTCAACCTGAGCTTCAAGAACATGTGCAAGCTCAAGCCCCTGCTGGAAAAGTGGCTGAATGATGCAGGTAAGCCCCCGGGAAGTGAGGGTGGGGGGAGCCCTGGAGGATTCTGTAGTGAGGGGCCTAGTAACTTGGCTGCATGGGGGTTTTGAGGGTATCAGTACATAACACCCCTTTCTTCTCCTCCTGGGTCTGGAACCAACTGAAAAATAAGACACAGGAGACAGCAGGTGGAGATGAAAACGTCTGCTCTATTGCTGATAAAGCCTTTTGCAGACATGGCTGACTTGCCCCCATTCCCTTTCCTACCACAGGCCCACTCAGCCTACACATCAGGCCAGCTCACCGACTGCTGTCTGGAAGAGGTCTAGGTCAGGGTTCTGAACTTCGGCACTATTGATATTTATTTTTGGCTGGAGAATTCTTTGTTATGGGAGATTGTCCTTTGCATTGTATATTTAGTAGTATCCCTGGTCTTTACCCACTAGATGCCAATAGCACCCACCCAATTAAGATACCCCAAAAGGTCCCAGCAGGGGAAGTAAAGTTGAGAACCACTGGTCTAAGTGGAGAGAGGAGGGAAGGAAGAGAGCAGCTTCCAGGGCTTGGCTCTGTTCATTGGAGACATGTGGTTACAGTAGAGAGGGAGCAAAGGGTGGGGTGCACAGTCAGGGGTGTTGCCCCCATGGAAGTCCCTCCTTGTGGAAAAGTGAGAGAGGGACAAGGAAGTGTCCCCCAGGTCCCCCACCCCTTGCAACAGTCTGTCCCTTGGGCAGTTTTTAGACTCTTTGGGAAGGGACCTTATAGACATGTGATCCCCATCTGATGCCTGACTCCTTCCTAAGGGAGATCCCTGCATCCTGATCATGCAGCCTTAGCTCCAACACTAACACTGAAAAGCAGATCGCTTTAACACCAACATTCTGTGGCCAAATGCCAGTGGTTTTAGCTCAAAACACCAGCTCATATTTTACGTGGTATTCATGTCCCCTCCCCCCAGAAAAGACCAGACTCATAAGTGTCACTTACAGGCCCACTCACACCCACACATGCCGCTGATGTCTGGGCACCCTTGAACCATGACTGCAAACATTGGAGACGCTGCGGGGGAGTCAAGGAGGACCTTTGCCCAGAGCAACGAGGAGAAGCAGGGCTCTTAGTCTGTTCTGATCTCCCTGCTGGGGGGAGGGGGACTGGTCCTGAAAACGCCACTGCAGAACCTGCTGGGAAGGGTCATTGGACCTCAAGTCCATTAGGACAGGGCCTGAACCGGCCTCTCGTTCCCTTCTCTGAGCTTCTTTGGCCCCCCACCCCTCTACAGAGTCTTCTCCTTCGGACTCCTCGGTCAGCACCCCCAGCTCTTACCCCACCCTCAGTGAAGTATTTGGTAGGAAGAGGAAGAAACGGACCAGCATCGAGACCAACATCCGCCTGACACTGGAGAAGAGATTTCAAGATGTGAGCACCCCTTGGGTGGGGACAGGCGGGCAGGCTCACCAGCCCCTGGGAAGCAAAAATGGTCCCCCTTTTTCAGGCTCCCAGGCCACTGAGGGTGGCCTGTTTGAGTGAAAGGCTGCTCTTCATTTTGGGTACCAGGAACTTCTTTTCCACTGACCCTTCCTGCCCTGACATCTATTTGGGGCCCATTGCACCTCTCACCGGAGGCTTTGAAGAACAGGGTATAGAGTCCCAGAAGAGGGGGTGTCTCTGGACCCAGTTGAGGGAAAAGGAGCAAAGCCACGGCATTGCATATCAATTCTTAATTTTCGTATGAGGTAAATTTCATATGTTTCAAATTTTAAAAGTAATAAATGCCCATTACAGATAATTTGAAAAATACTAGAAAGTAGAAAGAAACAAACATCCACCACCAAATGCCATCTAATTGTATTTCTTTCTATTCCCTTCTTCCAGGCACATTTAAATACTTACATTTGATTGAGCATATACATTTTTTGAACTTGTAGCAAAAGCATATTCGTTAACAGTCTGCATGCTTAGCTGTCCCATTCTGTGGTTCTGTGTGTATGAATAAATGGACTTATTTCACCCTTATTTCAAAAAGTCAGTTATAAAGAAGAAAAAGTGATCACCATAGTGCTCAACAGAATAATTTACTCTTAAATCAAAATGTTTTGTTATTAGGTGGTGCAAACATTTGACTACTTCATTCAATAGTTGTCATGATGGAGAAATTTACCTATTAAAATACTTATTATTAAAAAAAAAAAAAAGCATATTCATGGGCCAGAATGTGGAAGCTAATAATAGCAGATATGAGCCCTGTGGGGGTTGTGAAAGAGGAGAGGGAAAAACAGGTGAGGTCCAAACAGCTTCTAGTCAGGATCCCTCGGGTCGCAGCCTCCAGAGCCCCCATCCTCACCACAGGTCCCTAAGGGCCAGCCTTGCAGGCTCCAGGCCTCCAGGGCTGCGGCACCTCCAGGGGGTCTCCCAGGGCACGTGGCCGGAGGATTCGAGGGACGGGTTCTGCTGGCGGGCTGATGGGAGCTGGCTTTTCCTTCTGATTAGGTTTCTCAGAGCAGCAAGATTAAAGGAGGGTGGGAAGGAGGCTGGGCGCAAAGACTGGGTGGGAGGGTCACAATAAGGGAGTGATGGCCTTCCATTCTGTGCACATATCCTACAGTGATGGATCCACTTGGTTTAGCTTTGTCATTTGCTATTTGATATAGGAGGACAGGAAGAAATGACAAGGGAGAATATCAGGTTATGAGGAAAGCACAGATGGGAGAGGGGTGTTGAGGATTCTGCCTGCCCCATACAACTCTCTTCAGAACTGCTGCTAAAGGAAAGAGTATGGGAAGAAAACCTACACATTTGGACCCTCTGCTCTGGGTCAGGTGTCCTGTGAATGGCAGTTTAGACACATTTTCCCATTTAATCCTCACAACAATTCATATATATGATAGACATTATTATTCCATTTCATAGATGTTGAGGTTGAGGCTCCGAGAGGTTAAGAATGTTTCCTGAGGACACACAGGAAGTGAGAAAGCCAGTATAACATCCTAGATCTATCAGACTCTAAAGCCTTTAATCTGTCTATTGTTCTACCCTGCATCCTTGGGACATTTGTGCCCCACCTTCTCCTGGTCCCTTTTCCTGACCACACTGTGGCCCTTCTCTCCCTGTAGAACCCCAAGCCCAGCTCAGAGGAGATCTCCATGATTGCAGAGCAGTTGTCCATGGAGAAGGAGGTGGTAAGGGTCTGGTTCTGCAACCGTCGCCAAAAGGAGAAGAGAATCAACTGCCCTGTGGCCACACCCATTAAATCACCCATCTTCAATTCCCGGCTGGTGAGTGGTGGGAACCAAACCACCTGCCAAGCCCTTGAGGAAACAATGCCTGGAGGGTGAAGACTCTTCTCTATCCTGGGGGAAATGCTGGTTGGAGAGTGGGGATGGGAAGGTTCTTCTCCATCCATGGGGGCAATGATGGTTGAAGGCTAAGGGAGTGGGGATGATATTTTCCCTGAGTCTTGAACACTCACGAATGGGTGAAAATCAGCCTTGTCTCAGGTGGGACATAGCTGTTTCATAAAACCCACACCACCGTTCATTCTTTTACCAAACATTTATTGAGCATCTATTGTGTGTTGGACTTTGTGCCAAATGCTGAGGATACAAAGATAAATAATATTTTCTCCCTGCCCTGAAGGACCTCACTGCTTAGCATAGCAGGCAGACAAATAAATGATAAATATTTCTCTAAGAGAGCTTAGGAGCAGCAGCTAACAGAGCCTTGGGAAGTGGTAGTTAGGGAAGGCTTCCCCAAGGAGGTAATTAATACCTGAGCTGAGTCAAAAAAGACAAGACAGGGTGAAGAGGCATGTAAGTGGGGAGGTGGAGTTCTCAGTAGGGGAAAGTAGGAGGACCATGGTCTGGAACCAGGAGAACAGGCAGCACATTGAAGGAACTGCACTTGGGTCCATGTGGAGGGATGTTGAAAGTTGAGGCTAGATAGATAAGCAGGTACCAGATTGTGAAGAGACCACATGCAATGCTGAGGAACTTGAAGCTTGGGGGACTCACTGAAGGATTTTAAGCAGATTGATATGACCTCATCTGCTTTTTGGAGTGATCACTCTGGCTTCAGCACAGAGGATGGTTTTGAGAGGCACAGGATTGCCTGTAGGGAGGACAGTTAGTCCGTGGCTGCTGTTATCCAGTAGAGAATCAATGAGGGCAGAAACACAGCCGTGTTGTAAGAATGAGGGGGATGGGAGAGGTTCAAGCGCTAATTAGAAGGTAAACTTATTAGGTGTTGGTTAATGAACTGGAAACTGGGTGGGGGTGGGGAGAGTGATGAAGGAAGGAGAGTAATCTGGGTGAATCTCCGTGTGCAGGCTGGGCTGATTGGGTAGATGGCGGTGTCCTTTATGGACCACGCAAACACAGTGGGCGGAGCTGCTTTGGGAAGAGGGAAAGGTGATGGTTTCAGTTCTTGACAGCTTTATGATGTATAGTGAGGCCTGTGAGACACCCAAGTGGGAGTATCCCTGGGACCTTGGAATGATGGGTCTGGAGGTCAGGAGAGAAGGCTGGGATGGAGATATGGATTGGGAGGCCACAAGCATCCAGGCAGTGGTTGAAATCCTGGGTGAGGAGGAGCTCACGTATGGAATTTGTGTAGAGGAAGCAAAGAGGAGAGTTCAAGGCTAAACCCTGGGGAATACAGCATTTGTGGGATGGGCAAAGGAAGAGGATCTAGGGAAGAAACTCTGAAGGAGGAGCCGGAAAGGCAAGAAACTGCAACTGAGTGAGTGAGGGGTGACAGACGAGGAGGAGCCCTGTAGGAGTGCTACGGGAGCACGGATGAAAGGCACCCTAATCAGAATGGGGCAAGGAGGGCTGACCTCTTATTCGTTTGAAGAGCAAATTAGGAGTTAGCAAGGGGAACAGCATGGCAGGCAGAAGGAACAGCCTGTGAAAAGGCATAAAGCACTGCAATATATTTGGAGAATCATAAGCATTTAAGTCTGGCTGGAGCCAATGGTTAGGACTAAGACTTAGAGAGGTGGGTGGGCCATGAATATCAAAGTACCCCAAAAGCTGTGAAGAACCACTGAAAATTTTAAATTGGAGACCACATGATATTCATTCACTCATGCCTTTCTTAAATATTTATTGAGCACCCGCTGGCACTGAGGATACAGTCACGGACAAGACACATGTGATCCCTGCCTGCAGAGTAGTAGAGAAAATAAACATTACATAAATGCTCTTTGAGGTAGATGAAGGTTTCAGAGAAGATGTACAAGTATTTGAGGGACCCAACCTAATCTGGGGTGTCACAAGCTCCAAAGTCCAACCTCTGAATAATGATATTTAAATTGACATGAGAAAAATGAGTAGAGATTCATGGGGAAAGGGTCTGAGTTGGGGGTGGGAGGATGAGTATAGGGAAGAACATTCTAGGCAGAGCAGCAGTATGTACCAAGGGCCTGAGGCTGGCATAGGTGGGGAGGAGGAAGCATAGAAGGGAATGGGCTGGAACCTGGGTGTGAAAGAAAGCCAGTGAGTAGGCGCTGGAGCCATAGCAAGCCTGGATTGAGTTGGGCCTTGTAGGCCATGTTAAGGATTTGGACCATATCCTAGGAGCTTCTGAATCCTTCAAGATGGGGTTCTGTTTAGAGCAGATGGTTGGTTTTGCTTTGGTTTGGTCCCAACCCTGGGCACCAGCATGGAGAGATGTGGTGGGGGCTGTAGAGGAGCCTTGAAGTGGCTTCATTCACTAGCATTGTTCATTCAGCACCTATTGCCTGAGCACCTGCGTGATTCCGGGGACTCTAGTGGCACTGGAGATACAGCAGCACTCACACAGCCTTTGCCCAGCCTTCGGGAAGCCTACAGCCTAGTGGGGAAGAAAGACAGTCAATAAATAATTACACTAACACTCATGTGCGTGTGCCACACAGGAGGAGATTAGTGTGCTACAAGGGAGAGAAATGGGGAAAGCTCCTACTCTTCAGCTGCTTTCTCTCCTCTCACCTAATGAAGCTTTGACCTTTTGCTGCCTCACCTAAGACCGAAAGACAAAAATGTTCTGATTCTATCAGGCCCTTGGGTCTCTTATACCTCGTGACTAGGACATAGTTTCTTGTACTTTTCATATAAAACGAGCTCCAAATATATAGATAAATGAAAGAAAGGAAGAAAAGAAAGAAATAACGAGGAGGGAGGGAGGGAGAGAAATGGTGCAGAGCAGTGTGTGCAGAATCTGCTGTTTACGTATGGGGGAGCACACACACGTATGCTTGCACACGCGTAGCCTGTCTCCGGAAGGAAACACAAAAAGCTGGGTAACTACGTTATTGTTTATTTAACAATAACAACAAATTTCTTGGGTGTGGCAGCAGGGAGGGGAGGAGCAGAAGAGGGAAGGAGATTCTCGATAACATCTCTTGCCACCCTGCCACCCCGCCCAAGCTGTGCCCCACACCCATCTCCACCCTTCGTGGGCCCCCAGCTAGTGGGGAGGTTCATTGTAAAAGGACAGGTAAATAACGAAGCGAGAACCATTGCTGATTAATTAGAAAATGAGTACATGCTGCATCCTGTTAGGATGAGATGTTCCAAATTTGGGGGGAAGGGGGTACAAGGGAGGGATATCAAATCACAGCTCCTTGAGCAGAACTTCCTTTCAATGTCCTTTGAAAATGTAGATGGGAGCGTCCCCTGTCAGCACATGGGAAGGGGAAGGGAGAGTATGTGGCTCAAATGAGAGTTTAATAACACCCAGAACATTCAGCAGTAGACAGCTTCTTTCAGGACTAACATTTGACAAGCTGGTACTCTTTGCCAGGCCTTGGGCTGGAAGCTTTATGGGCATTGTCTCATTAAAGCTTAATTAAAAGCAAACATGAGGGAGGTATTACTCCTGTTTTACAGATGAGGGAATCAAATCTTAGTAGGGTCACACAGATTCTTCGTGGTGGAGCTGGGTCTCCCATCCAGATCTGTTGGGCTCCAAAAGCCCATTCTTACTATTAATACAGCTTGTTCTAGGTTGTTCTAGGATAATAATACAGATGGGAAGATTCCTGAACTGCCCGGGAGGTTAAACTAAATTTTCCTAGGTCCCTTCCAAATCTCAGAGTTGATGATGCTTTGAGGTCTCCAGGGCAAAATGAAAAGTTTCAGAGACCAAAGTCCAGCTTTCTCAGTTATGCCTGTGGAGTCCGCGTTCCATTTATCAATCAGGTTGTGAAAGTTCGAAATAGTCTTCTTAGGACTGGGCACTTTCCTGCCCTGAACACAAGCAGGATTCTTTCAGGAAGGAAGAAATGGGGAGTGGAAATTGGCAGACGATGAGCCTCCCTGCCACAGAAGGGTCCAAAAGGCTTGCTCCTCTCCCAGCCAGAGCACCGCGGCAAGGCAGCCTTCTACCCGGCGGTGCCAGGACAGGGCCAGGATACACAGGATGGGGAGGGGGGCCTGCTACTGCAGCCCTGACCTGAATGCCTGGACTTGGTGCAGAAGGGATGACTGAGTGTGGGCTGGGACCAGGAAATCAGCCAGGAGGCCAAGCCCTGGCCTCTGCTAAGTCTGGATCCCCGTGTCGGAAGGGCACGAGGTCGGAGAAGGGAGTGGGAATGGGCATTTACAGGCTCCCGTTGCTTTTCAGGTCTCTCCCTCGGGATCTCTGGGCCCCCTTTCTGTTGCTCCTGTCCACAGCACCATGCCGGGAACGGGTGAGTGTTCAAGAAAGGTTTCTGAATGACACAGGAATTCTTTTTAAATGATGAGATAGTAGAACTGTAAGGCACCTACCTAAGTCAGCAGTCCCTAAATGTACTTCAAAGGATATCACCATCTGTGCTGGGAGAGCAAGGGTTCTGTGATCAAGTGAGTTTGGGAAATGCTGAGGTAAGCAAAGTGTAAACAAGTGTTGGTTTTGTTTTAATCGCAGCACCTTCTGGCGCTCACATGAGGAAGGCTGACGGGAGGCAGGGTTTTCCAAACCAATTTTCTCCAGAACTCTCTTCTTTCAAAGAAGTTCTTCTAGTATGTCATAGACCATATGTCCAAGCATGCCCATGACAGTCCCAGGGCTGCCTCTTGTTCTGACATAATTATCTATAGCATCCCCTTCTACTCTTCAAAGTGTCTTTGATTAGATGGTAAAATATATGCCACCCTATCCATGGACTGCTGCTTGGGAAACCCCAGCACAAGAATTCAGTTTAATCTAAATCTGCCATTCTATAGTGGAAAAAATGAGCTTCAGGGAAGTGAAGCAAGTTTCCACAGGCCACAGAGCTGTTTAGTGAATGACTTGAGATGGGACTCAGTTTTGCTCACCCTTGGTTCAGTGCTCTTTCTAGAAGGCCAATGTGCCTTTGTTTTGTGCAGATGGGGAAACTAGAAAGGCTGGCAATCTTTAATTGTTCTCTCAGGTTCCCCTTTTCTCCCTTTGGCATTTTTCTTTCTTCCCTTCTCTCTTCCTCTTTCCTAGGCTTCTTGTTTCTTTTTCCCCTCCCACCTCTTGGTCTGGGGCTGCATCTGCCCAGCCCAGGGTGTGTCCTGGAGTAGGAGGATTTTGGCAACCATCCTTCTTGCGTTTGGCAAGTCTTGGACCTGCAGAACCAGCCGTGCCACTCTCCAGGGCTTGAGCGTTGTGCTGAGAGCCCCCCTGGGCACAGGCGTCGATGCTGACAGGGTAGGAGGTGGGCAGATGGGCGGGGGATAGGGAGAGGGTGAGAGCCCTTTAGGGATACACCCAGGAATCGAGTGTCTGAAGGGCGATGTCACAAGGTCCCAGGACCCAGAAGAATTATTTTCCCCTTGTTTTTGCCTCTTCTTGTCCTCAGTAACGTCATCCTGTTCCCCTGGGAACAACAGCAGGCCCTCGTCTCCTGGCTCAGGACTCCACGCCAGCAGCCCCACTGCATCTCAAAATAACTCAAAAGCGGCAGTGAACTCCTCCAGTTTTAACTCTTCAGGGTAAGAGGGAGAGGAGAGTGCAGTGGGTGTCCCAGCAGGGCCACAGGGCATGTGAGAAGCAGGGTCAGTACCTTGGGAAAGGGAGCCAGTCACAGGGTTGGTAAAGGGGGGTTGAGTGGCAAGGAGAGGGCAGAGTTAGGGAGCCAGGGACTGGCCTGTATCCCCAGGGAGCGGGGATTTAAAAGAGAAGCTTCGGCCAGTGAGCAGTGCTGGCAAGAAGCTGATGTCAACAAAACCAAAATTTCCATCCTCACTTCACGGGTGGAAATTTCCAAACACTCCTGTCAGAAAGGGCCAGGTCCTTCCCTGGACTTGAGTGCCCCACTGCATGCCAGAAACCCTGTGCTCCGGGATGTTCTGAAATGAGCCTCGAGCTTAGGCACAAAGGTTATCCTGAGCTTCGTTCGCACACATCTGCCTTGGTGAGGGAGGCCTGGGTGCAGCTCTATCTCCTCCTGCCTGGAAAGCGGCTGAGGAAGCACTCTCCTGGGCCTTGGTTCACAAACAGGTGAATCTACTATAAAAAGTACTCTCAGAGTTGACGCCTTGAGAGATTCTGCCCTGGTGCAGAACAAAACAGATTTAAAAGTTAGGAGGTAGGTTATAGACCTGAGCTGTCAGGAGAGATTAATCCACTTGTCCAAACCCAGGCCACCTAGTAACACAGCCAGCTCATGTTAGCCAACTGTTGCACAGCCCCAAAAGTTGGAGCTCTCGCCCACTCCCACCAAAAGAAGAGAAAACCATATAATAGACATTAGGAGCTTTAAATTTTTTTATTGAGCTGTAATTCCTATACCATAACATTTGCCATTTTAAAGTGCACGATTCAGTGACTTTTAGTATATTCACAAGGTTGTGCAACCATCACCACTAATTCTAGAACATTTTCATCACTCTAAAAAAGAAGCTCTGTACCTCTTAGCAGCCACTCCCATTCTCATCTCCCTCTGATACATTAGTAGTTTTTTCAGTGACTTGTCTCTTTCCTCCTTCCAGATCTTGGTACCGATGGAACCATGCCACCTACCTCCACTGAGACCAAAAAGTTTCTCCCACTCCACCTGGCCCTAGATTCCCCACTGGAAGGAGAGGAATCTTGCCTTCTACATATGGACAGATTACTTAGAGATGAGTGGAGGAGAATCCCCACTGCCAATGAACCCAACTCTTGCCTTCTTCAGGAGCAAGGGCCTCCGGAGATACAAACTGTGATTGAACCATGTGCTGACTCTTAATGCTCTTGAAATATGTACCCCCTCCTAGGAGTTTGCCATTTTCACCTTCCTTGCCTGTGCCCTTATCTTCTAGTTCTAAATATTTTAGACAGTTTCATTGTGGCAATAGTCTTTCAGAGAAAGGATTACTTGGCCATTGTTCTCCAACGCATCTATGGGCTTCTGGAGATAGCTATTTGCCTAGTGTGCCAAGCTACCAGAAGGAAAGAGGATGGTTTTGCCTCTGAACTGAGCCACAATTGCCGAACTGATTCCAAAACTTGAGAAGAGATTTGCATCTGATGTCTCCACCAAAATCATGAGGCCTTCTTTGTTCAGCAAAGGATTTCATTTCATCCCATTTTCACTTTAACTCCCCCTTTTTCCTTTTCCTAGAACCAAATCCATTCATTATTGCATCCTCCAAGTTTGCTCCTCTTTACAGAAGGTTGAGCCACTCTCGGTCCTTGGGGCACATTTTTCTGCCCACAGGTATCTGCTCTTCTGTCCACTCGCATCTGCCCCAGGGTGCAGGAGCACTTGCTCTTTCTCTCCCTCTCTGCGTTTCTCCTTCGTTCATCTTCTCACCCTTCTTCTGGCTGCAGAAGGAAGGACATGAAAGCAAACACAACAGTAATGCTGGCAAAATACCTGTATATAGCCCTTTCCTATGTTTGCAATATGTTCTTCTTAATGTGGAATTTTTTGGCAACATGTTTAACTCAGGTGTGAATTTTGAAGGCATTTCTGTAATATTTTATCTTTTAAAGAAAGAAAGAAAAAGAAAGGGAAAAAATACCAAAGGGTGAAATGCTGTGCTAGCTTCCACATAATTCCCACGTGGGATGGGAATCTTTGTTGACTTCTTTGGGGATATTCTCTAGAGTCTCCTCCTTTGCGGGCCAGTGTGTGTAGAGATGTAACATGAAGCCGTTCCAGAAATGGCACCCTTTTTTTTTTTAAAGACTGCATATCCAGGAAAATGTTGAGATTCAAAGGAATCTCTCTGTTCCTAAATAAATTTGTATAGTGATGATATAAACTATTGAACTGTTGATAAGAAGAGGTTGAGATTATTGGTCTGTGTCTTTCTGTTTTGCAGTGGAATGTAAGTGCATATAATGAAATGGCACGGGGATAATATTTCAAACTGGTGAATTAAGTCCAATACTCCATAAACCAACGCTAGGAATGGCATACATTACTAGGGCTCTGAAGAGTACAGATTTCTTACTCTTTTTTGACAGAACTACCTTGGGGGCAGAGTAGGCAAGTGATCCTTTTCCTCATTTTGTAAATGGGAGCATGGTGAATGTAAGGTGAGGTCATCAGAGATTTAAGTGGCAAAGGCTGAGGCTAATAGCTCATAGCTCAGATACCCTGAAGGTCAAGTATTTAATATTCACAATGGAAAGCAATAGTAGAGAGGATATTTAAGGCAAAGAAAACTTAACAATCATATTATTTGGTTTTGGAATGCACTGCACCTTTTGGGGAGGGCGTCAAGAAGCAGGGAAGCCATCCTTGTGGTTTTTCTTAGTCTACTAAAATTTTAAATAGTTACCATTCCTGAGGTAAACATTGACCTGTGGGAAAGGGAGGCACTTCGAAAATGTAATGGCTGATAGGAGAAAGCTAAATTTGGGATTAAATATTTGTTGCAAATAATAATATCCAAGTTGGAAACCACAGATTACCAAAAGCTGACTGTTCCTTATGTTTGAATGTGGCTTACAGTAAGATTTCTATTTTATTTCATGAAGTGGGAGAAGGCCCATTACTTTCCCAAGAAAAGAGAAGATCTGGTTAAAAGGGGCTAAGTATATAGCAAAGGGACGTGAGAGGAGCCTTCAGCAGTAATGTATCAAGGGACTTCTCTGCCGCCCTTGAGCCCACCTGGGTACAGTAGGCACACGCACATGAGCATGGTGTGTGCCCCTCATGTAGTCATGGAGGCCAGAGCTGACCATTTCCTGCAGCCATCCTGGTGACCTTGACATCTTGGCCTAGGTGAGTGCTTATAGCTGATCCTCTGCATTGTCCCAAATGCTGCTTTTCATTTGTTTATGTTTTTTTTTAAAAATATGTTTTTATTAGAGAAGTTGTGAACTTACAAAACAATCATGCCTATGTGTGGAATTCCCATACAACACCCCTCCACTAATACACTAAATTGTTGCAGAACATTTGTTTCAGATTATGAGATAGTATCATCAGACTATTACCACTAACTATATATAGCATACATTTGGTATATTTTTTCCATACCCCCTATTATTAACACAGTACATCTTTGGCATTGATGCAAGAATATTACAGTATTGCTGTTAACTAGAGTCCACAGGCTACATTAATTGTATTTTTCCCATGCTTCTCCACATTCTTACCACCTTGCAATAGTGATATACATTTGTTCTAGTTCATAGAAGGACATTCTTGTATTTGTACTATTAACTATAATTCTCATCCACCTCTGGGTTCACGATGTTATTTAATCCCTGGATTATTCTCTAGCTTTCTTTCAATTGACATTTACATCCCTAGACTACCTTTTTCAGCCACAATCCCATTTATAATTCAGTTGCATTAGTTCTATTCTCTATTACCTGTTACCATCAACTCTATCCATTTCTATACTTTGACAGTCAAGTTAATGAAATCTTCTACAAGTCTATGTTTTTGTTTTGTTTTGTTTTTATCTCTGAAAGAAATAAACAGAATTGTAGCCTAACTGCTCAGCCTCCAGTAGCTCCTCCCATTGCCCACTGACTTGGAAAACTGCTGAACAGAGCCAAATCGGAAAGGGAGCACAGGTTCACCGTTCATGTCCTGATGATGCCGTAAAGCCCATCATTTCAGGGATGTTTAATGGAAGCTTGGTTAGCTTCTCAGCATGGAATTAGGCACAAGCGAATCTAAGGGCAACTACCAGGAGAAAGGAAGTGGGGAATGACTGTTGCTGCTGATTTTCCGATTTTATTTCAAGACTGGCAGGCCCACCTGGGCTCCCAAGACTGAGGAGTTTGGGTCCAACTCAGAGAATGAGCTTAGTCCCGGGACTCAAATTAGGAATCCCGCCCTGAGGCCCCAGGTTTCCGGGCTCTGTGCCTCTCCTCCATGTGCACGCTGCCTGCTCCCGTTATCTCACTGCCTTTAGTGATTTCTGCATCTCCCCTAAACTGCGGTGAGCTCCTTACGGTCGAAGCTGTCTCTTTCCCTCTGCGTCCCTATGCCTAACATCGTGGACTAGCACAGAATAGGCAAGTCAGATTTTTAAAAAATTGAATTCCCTTTTTTTTTCTAAATACCTTTGAATGCCCTTGACTGAGGTGGGAACTATGCATATATAAGAGTGCAGTGTACAATGGTAGGAGGTTCTAGTCCAGTGGAGGCAGAAAATCTTGGTTATGAGCAGGACCTCCTCAGCCACATTGCCTGGATACCCAGCTCTGCCTCTGACTAATGATGTCACCTTGTGCAAGTTCTCTGACTGCCCTGTGTCCATTTCTCACTGTAAAATGGGGATAGCAATAGTACCCACCTCCTAGAGCTGTTGTAAGGATTAAATGAGTTAATATATGTTAAGTGCTTACAAGAATGTCTGGTACATAACGAGTGCAATGTAAGTGTTTATTATTATGGCCATTGTTTCTAAAGTAAATTGGTGGAGAGCTTCCTGTCCCCTTTGTACCTAACAGTCCAGGACTTTTCTGGGAGATGCCATTGTTGATACAGATTTGATTTAGTGGAACAAAGATTGTGGCCAAAGATATATAAATTAAATACAATTTAGATCCCAGGTAATGAAGCTTGAATCTGCAATTCCAGTCACTGTGGGAAAAAGGCCCAATAAAGGTCCCATGGGAAGACCTGGCACCTTCCCGTAACTCCCCAGCCTTATACCCCTGAAGCCTTTAACACTGTGTTCTTCCACAGGGAATCTTGACAAGAGGAAAGGTCCCAGATTCAAATACTAGGAGGAAAAAAATTTGCAGTAAAAATGAATGGGAAAAAGGTTGAGATTTGCATAGAATTCATTTAGTGAAATGGATCTTTCCATTTTTTCCTTTCTTCAGTCTATTACTTCTTATCTGGGCTATTCCACCACACTTGTAACAGGCTGTCTTCTCCAATTCCTCATATACTAATTTTAGTTGAGGCTCTTTACAGCAGAGGTTTGCAACTTTGGTTGCACATTGGAATCACCTGGAGAGTTTTAAATATCTCTGGGTCCCACAAAGAGATTCTGGTTTACTTTGGAGTGTGGCCTGGGTGTTGGGATTTCAAAAATCTTCTCAAGTGATTCTATTATGCTATCACCGTTGAGAACCACTGTCCAAATTTGCATGGACATCATTGGGGAGCTTGCTAAAATGCAAATTCTGATTCAATAGGTCCAGGTTTAGGGCCAGAGACTCTCTTTCTAAAAAACTCCGGAGTGATGAAGATTTTCCTGGTCCGGAGGGACCACACTGAATAGCAAGGGCTTAGAGAACATGATAATAAGATTCCCTTGCTCAAAAATCATGGGCTCCCTATTAACTACATAATAAAATGTTTCAGCCTAGCCTTTAAGGTCCTCTGACAGCAGTGGTTCTCAAATGTGTCTGATCATCTGAATGACCTGGGCAGGCTTTTAAAAATACAGATTCCTGGGCCCCAAATCAGACTCACCATACCACAATCTTCAAGTTGCGGTTTGTACAGGGGTATTCGGAAACCATTTCCCAAACAGTATAGATGGTCAACAAGGTTCGGGAACCACAATATGCTTTCAATACACTTTTCCAGAGTCATTTTCCATTCATTCAACCAGCAAACATTTATTGCATCGGCCTTGTATGGGGTACTAGGGAAACAAATATGAAGATGGAGTCAACTTTGCCCTTGAGGGGTGTATTAGTCAGGATTCTCTAGGGAAACAGAATCAACAAGAGGTATCTGTAAATAGCACAAGATTTTATAAAATTCGTGTGCTATACTGCTAAATTGGGGATAGGGCTGAAATTAGAAGGAAAAACTTCCAATCCCCAGGCCCTAGCCCTTTTCTGACACTTGTTCATCTGTGCGCTTGTTTCACACCTTCCACTGCAAGCACGAGGGCAGGGACTATGCCCCACAGTGCCTAGAAGTGGTGCGAGCACAGACTGGGTGCTTAGTAAATGGCTGTTGGATGGGTTGTCCCATCCTGTAGGGTGGGGGGTATACGGGTTCCAACGAACAGACACCAACAAAGAGCAGCAGCCCGCAGAGCTCGCGTGCCCACTTACCGCCCTCCCTCTCTGACCTGCGCGAAGAAGGAAGACCCTTCCTCCCGGTTTTCAGAATGTCCCCAGCTCCAGCCCCAGCTCTGCGCTCCTTCCTCCCCGCCACCAGGTGCCCCCAGACCCGCGGCTCCTCCTCCTACGCCATCAGAGCTTCATCCTCTCCCTTCGTTTGGCGGCTTCCTGTTCCCGGGATCCCGGGATCCCGGCGCTGAGCTCCGGGCGCCCGGGCGCCCGAGGCTTCCTGGTGCGCTCCGCCAGGTAACAGCGCTGCGCCGACCGCCCGGCGGGGCCGGCTCGCGCGGGCGCGGGGGGCACCCAGCCAGCCCTCGCGGCACGGGTGTCCGGGCCTTGTCCGGCTCCTTGGCGGGGAAGGAGGCGGGGAGATGGCCTGGCCTCTGAAGGGGAGGGGGCTTCCTCCTGGCTTTGGGCGCGGGAGGCCTGTCTGCGCCAGGCTTCGGTCGCCCGGCCGGATGCGGGATAACGGCCCGGCTCCGGCGTTCCCGTGCCGGGCGTGGCCCACAGTCTGTAGGGCACGTCCTGGAGGAGATGCGATCGTGGTGTCTGCCAGGCGGCCAAGGTCGCAGGTCGCTGCCAGCCACGCCTGCTCCGAGGCCAAGAGCCAGGTGGGCCAGCCCAGCGCTCCTCCTCCCAAATCTGGCCTGGGAATGGGAGAAGCGAGGAGAGGAGCCTTGGAATTTTGAGCTGGCATGGCCATTTAAGTGCCCTTCCATGCTTTCACACCAGAGGAAGCTGAAGTCCAGAGATGGAGTGGCTTTCCCAAGGTCAAAGAGTTGTATCTGTCGTTTACAAATCTCTGTTCTTTTAAGTGTTTGCCAGTGGGCCACTGTTTTCTCAGTTCTGCCAGGGAATTAGGATTCAGAAAAGACGACTCTAAAAGTACTAATCCGAATATCCAAATGAGCTGATCCGCATTACTGGCCAGTGGCCCTGGCTTTTAAAAGGAAATATGGGAGGATGGTTCTTTTCTTTCACTCTGGGTAGTTTGCATTTCTGGCCACTGCTCTGAAAATTAGCCTAGACTTTTTGCAAAATTTATTTTAGAACGCCATGTCAGAACTGGGCTGGACCATAGATTTCTTCAGTCTTACCTTTCCTTTTCTTTTCTTCTTTCTTCTTCTTTTTTTTCTTTTGGGAAAAAACTGAGGATAGAGATGTTGGAAAGGCTTGCCCACTTACGGCTAGTTAGGGACAGAGCCAGAATTAGAATTCAAGTCTATAATTGACACCTACTTTTTTCTTGAATAGAAGTCTGATTTTAGGTGAAGGTTGCTCAGAACTTGACCTTCATAAAACCCTCTCTGAATAGCATTCTTGGGAGTGGCTTGTGTACTGAAGTGTGTTGGTCCGCAGATTGTATTTCACTTGTCAGAGTTGGGGTAAGCAGTAAGTGTAACCATGCAGAAAATTCCTGCAGAGATGAGACAGATACCTGAAATGTTTTTGACTGTTTGATTTGTACTTTCAGTGGAGGAGCTAATGAATATTAATAACATCTTGGTCCTTTTTAGATTTTAGTCTTGCATGACTAAATTGACTCGGTTACAGTTCTTGTTCTGATATACTTGTCACCAGTAAAAATTCCAAAGTATAGCTTTCTGACTTTGTCTCCTTTTTAACTAAATAATTGCCTTAATCTTATTTCTATAACTCAACAAAAACTCCCCTCTTGTACCTCAAAACCCTCTGCTTCCCTCTTGTTAATCTTTGAGTTGGATTTCAGAACTGAATAGAACTAGGATTTTACTTTTCATCTTCCCAAGATGCCTGGAATCTATATTTAGGTTTACCCCAAGTTTCAGTTTCAACTTATAAACTTATGACCCAAATCAGCCGAGTTTAGTATCAGCTTAAAACCACAATAAACTGCTGTGTCACCTGACCTTTGTCAGAGACTACAAATCGTGGTCTGGTTTTTTTTTTTTTTTTGAGAGTTTCTCATTGGGATTTTTAATATGGGAACACATTATCTAATACATGTATTATATTATCCATGTATTATTGTCCAGGTCAGTCATCGCTGGAAGGTTGTTACTGACATTTACTCATAACAACATGTTATGTTAGACCAGGGGTTCTTAACCTTTTTTTTGTTCCATGGACCCCTTTGCCAGTAAGGTGAAAACTATAGACTCCTTAACTAAGTCCACACTATACTGTGTATCAATTAATAAATATATCACACCCGCACCAACACGTCCCCACAAGAACAATGTGTTTTTGAATTTTCAGTTCAAGCTCATGGACCTCCTGAAATCTTTCCACGGACCCTTGAGAGTCTGTGGACCCCTGGTTAAGATCCCCTGTATTAGACATTCTACCAACTCAGAATGGGGTTCCTGGTTTTCGGCTTACAGCATTCCACATTTGTCAGCATGGTATTTCTGAGGAACATGGAGGCAGAAATACAGCCAGACTTAAATAGAAGATTTGTGGCATGTAGATAAGGGAGAAGTGTTTCAGTGAAGACATTGTTTTTGTACTATTCTGTTTTACAAGTGAAAACATATACACAAAATAACCCAGTGCTGTTTTCTTAGGGTACATCCTTTGTTTTTCTGGTTTTGGTCTCTTCATCATAGGATGGCATTAGCTCTGTGTCTGCAGGTGCTCTGCAGCCTGTGTGGGTGGCTCTCGCTGTACATTTCTTTCTGCTGCCTGAATAAGCACCGGAGTTATGAGTGGAGCTGCCGGCTGGTTACGTTCACCCACGGAGTCCTCTCTATCGGCCTCTCGGCTTACATTGGCTTCATTGATGGCCCTTGGCCTTTTACCCACCCAGGTAGGTGGGGGATATTAGGGAATTTTAACCTTAGGGATTTATATTTTGGGGATTGTATTGGGAGTCTTCATTCCTCTTTGTTAACTCTGATATTGTATATGTCACCTATTATTTCTGTGTTTTCATAACTATGTTTAAAATGAAATTTAAATTGCTTGTTATAATGGAATCAATCTGAAATGTGTAAAACAGAAACATCTTCCTGCCTCTTCCAGACACAAGTGGAACCATATTGTAGATACTTTTTGGTAACCTGCAAATTCACTTGATTGTACACTCAAAGGATATGTCCATGTATTAAGATAGTCCTTTCCCTTTTAAATTGTTATATAATATTGGGTTATATGCATTTACTATTATTTATTTAGCTAATGCCTTATTATTTTGGGCAGCTATATTAATTGTTAAGCTGCTAGATATACAAGTGTTACTTCCTTGGTATACAAAACTGTATCCTCTGGAATATGATTTTTTTAAAATCCTTCGATTATTTTTTTAAAATGTCCTTAGATTCACACTTAGATTTTCCAAGTTTTCCCCAAAACTGCGATCTGAGAGGAAAGTAAATTTTGTTAAGAATGTTCTTAAGGATTTGAACATGTCAGGTCTTTGCAGCCCATGTTCTTGGGCACAGGAACATACCAACTCCTGGGGTTCTTGCCAGAGTCCACTTTTGGGGTGGGTTAGGGCCACCAGTGTCCAATAACCTAATCCATCAGGCTAAAGAAATTCATTGTGCATTCAAGACAGAATGACTCAACAGCCTGGTAAGAGATCTTTAATTGGAAAAAAAAAAAAAAGCGTAAAGTTTTAATTGAAAGAACAAAATAATTCGATTTTATGCTGTTCCACAGAGAGGACACTAAGATAATTGACCATGTTTGAATCACTCATTGAGGTTTGATACACCAGAACAGCATTTCCTGGGGACTGCAATGTTAGGTTTGGTAAAGCCTTAGTCTTTCTTTGGCTGTCACTAAAAAGCACGTACCTGCCATTGCTTTTGTCTTCTGTAATTCAAAAAGGTCTGAGAGATGACAAGTCAGGGTCCCTGTGCAAGGGAGCACAATTCTCAGTTTCTCAATTTGTTTCTTGGTTTATTTCAGGCTCACCCAATACACCTCTCCAAGTGCACGTTCTTTGTCTCACCTTGGGCTACTTCATCTTTGACTTGGGCTGGTGCGTCTATTTCCAGTCAGAGGGTGCTCTGATGCTGGCTCACCACACGTTGAGTATCTTGGGCATCATCATGGCCCTGGTGCTTGGAGAGTCAGGCACCGAGGTCAACGCAGTCCTCTTTGGGAGTGAGATTACCAACCCCTTATTACAGATGCGCTGGTTTCTTCGTGAAACAGGGCGCTACCACAGTTTCACTGGAGATGTGGTAGACTTCCTCTTTGTGGCTCTGTTTACTGGAGTGCGGATTGGAGTAGGAGCTCGCCTCCTTTTCTGTGAGATGATCTCACCCAAGCCCAAGTGGTTTGTGAAGGTTGGGGGAGTAGCTATGTATGCTGTGTCTTGGTGTTTCATGTTTAGCATCTGGCGCTTTGCATGGAGGAAAAGCATCAAGAAGTACCATTCCTGGAGAAGCAGGCGTGGTGAGGAGCGGCAGCTAAAACATAATGGACATCTCAAGACTCACTAGCCAAGGCTTGCTCCAGATAATGGATTAGGTTAAGTCGGCTGTGGGAAACAGGTATAAAATATGGATGTTATGGAATCATGCTGATAACGAACTTAGGTTTTGAAAAAGGGCTACATTTATGGATCAGTCTTTGAGCCAAGCACATACCAGTATTAAAACACTAATTTCTACAGTGGCACAGTTGTGGAAAGTGAGAATACTCAGTGGTGGTTGTGAATAGAAGAGCTGCAAGGTGAGCAGCACCACATTCATTTTAGTTTGTGGTGACCCTGAGACCTCTTGTCGCTGGGAGGCTTAACATCAGATAGCTTAGAAAGAGAGTTGAAAAAGATGAATGCTCTTTCTTCCTTGATCCTCTGAGAAGTGACTCCTTCAACAAGCACTTATTCCTGTTTTCCATGTAACAATTTAAATAAACTCACCACATTTACTATGAAATGAGGGACTTTCCAGAAGACACACACGCCTTTGGCATTCTGAGCATTGGATCAGGGAAGCTAAACTTGCCCTCTCTTTAAACAAAGGATGGGAGAAGGATGGGTGGTGGGATACTTACTGAATGCTCTACCAATTGTGTTGAGACCCAAGACCACCCCCAGGTTGCTTGAAAGACCCATAAGACTCAGCATCAAGTCTTTGATTTATTATGGCAAAAGGAAACCAAGAAAAATTAGCAAAGAGAAAAGGCGCATGGGGCAAAGTCTGTGGGAAACCAAGTACAAGCTCCTAGAGTCCTCTCCCTGTGGAGTCACATAGGATGTGTTTGATTCCTCCAACAAAGAGTTGTGACAACACGCGTGAAATGTCTGCCAGGGAAGCTCATTAGGGACTCAGTGCCCAGGGTTTTTATTGGGGGCTGATCACCTAGGCAGCCTCTGCCTAGCATGGACCGTAATTCCAGACTCCCAGAAGGAAAGCAGGTGCTCGGCATAAACCATAGTGTTTGCACAAACAGTTTAGGCACAGTGAGCCACTCTTTATCAGTTAATTGTGGGAACCCTCCTGAAATCTAAGTTCCCAGATGTCAGCCAAGGGCCAGCCTTGCAAGCAAGATAGCAGTTCAGGCCTGCTATATTAACTCTTCTCCGCACGAAAACCATATGGCTAGGGCTTTGGATGTAAGATGAATGTGGTGTGGGCAGATTTCCTGAGTCCTGTTGTACAGGTTCTGCCCTGCCAGGAAAACTATATGCCAGTTCTCAGGGCTTTTGTGCATTAATCTCCTAGGCATGAGAGGCTATGACTAAATTCCACAGGGATTTACCACGTGGATTCCACAGTGCTTGAGGTGGCAGTTCAGGTTTCAGCTTTGCTGTACATATTGCAAACTAGAACCAAAGACTTTAAAGAGTAAGTGTGTACTGGCCTCAGGGTGATGAGGCAAATTTTTTTTGTTATTGTTCTTTTCAGATATTTTCCCTTTTAGTCCTCTTACTTTTTCTTCTTTCTCTCTTAAGAAGGTGCCACTCTCTTTGGACAAAATATTTTGGCCAGGCTAATCTTGGAATGAAAAAAAAATTTCTTAGAGCAATAGTCTCTAATCTCACCTAGGCGAGGCAAGAATATAAGCTTAGAACAGAAGGTTAGGACTAAAAAATTCTTTGGTTCTTTAACTTTGCTACTCACTAGATTATCTGGGCAAGTCACTTGTTTACTCTTTGCCTCAGCTGAAACCCTTTTGTGAATGAATGGAATACCTGCAATGTGTATTTCATAGAGACATTGTGTGGTGATTTATTAATGGAAGTCTTTAATGTATGGCTTTTATGAAAAAATGAAGTATTATGTATGTATGTTATATGTATGTGTTTGTTATTTGTTTAACTGTTATTTAGACCAGTGGGTGACTGATGAGCTCAGTTGGTGAGCAAGTGTATAGTGCTACTGAAGTCAAGGCTGAATGTCAGTAGAATGTCAGTCCTTTCCATGTCATGGTAATACTAGTCTAATGAGTAATCTGGAAAATGGATGTTTCTATGGTTGGCCATGGAAACCAGGCATGAGGGAATGGCTGGAACTGCATAAAGTCATTGCTGCTATGGGAAAAGCACCTTGAAAGGTATATTAACAGTGGGTCTTTTTAAATGACTGTCATTTGGTTGGAGCAGGGATTCTTAACCAGGGGTCTATGGACCCAGGGGTCCGTAGAAAGATTTCAGGGGGTCCGTGAGCTTGAATTGAAAAAAATCAAGTTATTATCTTTATTTTCTCTGACCTCTAACTGAAATCTAGCATTTCCTTCACTTATGAATGTATGCAATAAATTACAATAGTATTCATTTCATCTCACAGTTATTCCATATCTCGAAAAATTGCTTACGCTCATCCATACTTCAAAATTACGATAGTTGTTAGACCCAACACTAGATCACACGTGATCACAGTCTTGCTGTGTACAAACTATTGTGTGACGTAGTTGGCCAACTATCTGGCAACACAGAATAAATAGGTAACAAACAGAAGGAGATCTCCGAAGTGGTGTCTTTGATCTTTTGAAGTATAGGGGCGCCATTTTGTGAGGCTCAGTCATAGGGTGGGCACCAGTTATAGATGTTGAAAATTTCACTCTGCATAGTATAATCAATGTAACTACAATGAAAAATAAAAAATATATAAAACTTAATTTTGAATAATCCTAAAATTTAAAGACATGCTGATGTTGAGTGTCATAAAACTCTCTGCCACTACATTCTGAGAAGGGGTCCGTGGTTTTTACCTGACTGGCAAAGGCATCTGTGGAACAAAAAAGGTTAAGAACCCCTGGGTTAGAGAGTTCTACTAGGCATTGACAACCTGACAGATAGCATCACTGTCTCTTATTTCTCTGATCAGCATCTCTAAGATGCTGGTGAGCTTCTTCCAACAAAATTGTGGTCAAAGGAGGATTCTGGGAAATGCTGATTTTAGCAAAAGCCTAGAAAAAAAAAGAGTGGTTTGGCACATGAACTTAAAAAAGAAAGAAAAAGAAAAAGCTGGCTCTTGAATTTTGGCACAGTGCAACCTGTTCCATACCAGACAAATGAATAGGCTTAATCTGGTACCAGTTCTTTTCTCCTTTCTCCTTAGAAGTGAAGGGATTGTAGATCTTGCCGATTTGGGGCACTCTCATGGGAAAGTACCTAGTTTTTTTTTTTTCTTGAACGATGAGAAATCTTAATAACCAATAAGGGAAAGGGAATCCCTCATTTCAGCTTTTCTTGACATTGTAGCTAATAACCAGGAAGAAACCTCTCTGAGAGAAAAATGTGAAATGAAGATGACTCAGCAGTTAAGTTGCTGAGTTTTTAACATCACAGGTAAATGAAGGGCTAATTAATCTGTTGTATGGCTGGACAAAATGAAGTACTCATTTGCATTTGGATTACTATGTAACAATTACTAACACTGCCCAAGAAAGATTTATATAAAAATAAGATTTGTACTAAATTTTATAAGAATAAAAGCCTTTTTATCAATCCAGAGTCTGCTTTTATATCTTTATTGTGGTTTTGCCAAGAAGAAAAAAGAAAAAAAGAAGAGAAAAAAAGAGGCTTTTGGCCTGCAAAAATGTGTTCATACTTACCAGTGAAAAATCTCTTATCTGCTGTTATCATCAACCATTCCTACTAGCCTTTATTTTAGGGGACAAAAATCTACATATAGAAAAGTTTATCAAATGAGAGGAAAAATTTTTATTTTCTTTCTTGTGTTGCTATCTGCCTTGAAAATGATATCGAATGAATTACATCAAGACAGGGCCTTTGGCTCTCTTCAGAATATATTTCCAATGCCGTGAACACTATAGGACTCATAACAGGTACTCAGTAAACACGTTGGAAAAATGGACAAGGGGATATGAATATGGTTTGAAATAACGCCCATTGGAGCATGTCGGGTGGTTTGGGTCACCAATGTCATTTTTCTGTGGAAAGGAGTACCTGGTCCTGGGGAATATCTTCTATCTAAATTGGCTTCACTCTTCTGAAGGCTTTCTATAGACAGAGCCATTAGAATAGTCAAGAGCTATAGACAGCTGTAACGAGGCTTTCAAGGGACATTTTTTACCATTAGAGCTTTGTGAATGAATATAGGTTTTCATCATCAAAAAAAAATTCTGGAATGAATATCCACTGGTTTAATTAAATCCTTTGCTTACCATCTTCTGAAGCTTTCCCACAGCAAAATGCCTTCTTTGCTCACAGCTAGAACCTTGAGTCTGTTTAAGTTTGGAAAGATCTTGAAAGCAGTCTGCCAAGAGGTTTTGTATGCAAGGAAGTGAAGGTGAATTAGGAAACTTTCCCAGTTTTATTCCTGAAGCTCAAGTATTGAGGCATTCTTGAAGGGAAGAGGGGAATTCATTTTTAAAATTCATGATTTGATGAGTCATTCGGTCCATTTAATTTGATACCTACACTGTAAAATTATTAGTTTAAAAATAGTACATTTAAGAAAGATTTATTGAGTTGGAGATAAAGTTTGCATTTTGGTTATTGTATATTAAGATGGATAGACCTCTTTCCAGTTATGTGC
>JAQZBX010002045.1:0-75690 GCA_029593785.1 Cabassous unicinctus
CTGCCTTTTTATTTTCTTAATAACATCCTTTGAGGTGGAGAAGTTTTTAATTTTGATGAAATCCCATTTATCTATTTTTTCTCTTGCTGCTCATGGTTTGGCTGTGAAGTTCATGGAACCATTTCCTATTGCAAGGTCCTGTAGATGCTTCCCTACATTATATTCCAAGGTCTTTATGGTTTTGGCTCTTATATTTAGATCTTTGATCCATCTGGAGTTGATTTTTGTATAAGGTGTGAGATGGTATTCTTCTCTCATTCTTTTGGATATGGATATCCAGTTCTCCAAGTACCACTTGTTAAAGAGGCCATTCCTTCCCAACTGAGTGGGCTTGGTGGTCTTGTCAAATATCCGATGATGGTATATGTGAGGACCTATATCAAAACTCTCAATTCAGTTCCATTGGTCAGCAGGTCTATCCTTGTGCCAATACCATGTGGTTTTGATCACTGTAGCTTTGTCATATGTTTTAAAGTCAGGTAATGTGATACCTCCAACTTCATTTTCTTTTTCAATATGTCTTTGGCAATTCAGGGCCTCTTACCCCTGTAAATATATTATGTGGTTAGTTTTTCCAGTTCCTTAAAAAATACATTGTTGATTTTTATTGGGATAGCATTAAATCTATAGATTAGTTTGCATAGGATAGATATCTTGATGATCTTTAGTCTTCCTATCCATGAACAGGGAATCTTTTTCCATTTATTTAAGTCTTCTTTGATTTCCTTTAACAGTGTTGTGTAGTTTTCTTTATATAAGTCCTTTACATCTTTAGTTAAATTTATTCCTAGGTATTTGATTCTTTTAGTTACTATTGTAAATGGTATTTTTTTCTTGATTTCCTCCTGAGATTGCTTGTTATTGGTGTACAGAAATGCTACTGATTTTTGAGCATTGATCTTGTAGCCTGAACCATTACTGAAGTCATTTATAAGTTCTAGGAGCTTTGTTGTATATGTCTCAGTATTTTCTATGTATAAGATCATGTCGTCTGCAAATAATGAAATTTTCACTCCTTCCCTTCCAATCTGGATGCGTTTTATGCCGTGTTCTTGCCTCAGTGCTTGGACAAGTACTTCTAAGACAATGTTAAAAATGAGTGGTGATAGAAGGCATCCTTGTCTCCTTCCCGATATCAGAGGGAAGGTCTTTAGGATTTCACCATTGAAAATGATGATGGCTTTGGGTTTTTCATATATACCCTTTATGATATTCAGAAAGTTTCCTTCTATTCCTATCTTTTGTAGTATTTTTATCAGGAAAGAGTGCTGTATTTTGTCAAATGCTCTTTCTGCATCTATAGAGATGATCATGTGATTTTTTTCTTTCAATCTGTTTATGTGGTGTATTACATTGATTGAAAAATTATATGCCAACATGAATGATAATTTAGAGGAAATGGACAAGTTTCTAGAAACTCACAAACAGCCTACATTGATGAAAGAAGAAATTGATGAACTCAACAGTCCAGTTACAAGTAAAGAGGTAGACTCTGTCATCCAAAACCTCCCAACTAAGAAGAGCCCAGGACCAGATGGCTTCACAGCTGAATTCTACCAAACATTCCGGAAAGAGTTAACACCAATTCTGCTTAAGTTCTTCCAAAAAATAGAAGTAGAAGGAACATTGCCTAACTCATTCTACGATGCTAACATTACCCTAATACCAAAACCAAACAAAGATACCACAAGAAAGGAAAATTACAGACCAATTTCTCTAATGAACCTAGATGCTAAAATCCTCAACAAAATACTTGCTAACCGCATTGCAAGACATATCAAATGATTATACACCATGACCAAGTGGGTTTCATCCCGGCTATGCAAGGATGGTTCAATATAAGAAAATCAATCAATGTAATACACCACATAAACAGAGTATCCTCTTATGATACTCTTTATTTCTGTGGGGTCAGTAGTGATAACCCCATGCTCATTCCTTATTTTGTGTATTTGAATCTGTTCTCTCTTTTTCTTTGTTAGTCTGGCTAAGGGTTTGTCAATTTTATTGATATTCTCGAAGAACCAGCTTTTGGTTTTGTTTATTGTTTCTAGTGATTTCTTATTCTCTATTTCATTTAGTTCTGCTCGAATCTTTGTTATTTCCTTCTTTCTACTTCCTTTTGGTTTAGTTTGTTGTTGTTTTTCCAATTCCTCCAAGTGTGCAGTTAGGTCTTCAATTTTAGCTATTTCTTCTTTTTTAATATATGTATTTATGGCTATGAACATCCCTCTCAGGACTGCTTTCGCTGCATCCCATAGGTTTTGATATGTTGTGTTGTCATTTTCATTAGTTTCAAGGTAGTTGCTGATTTCTTTTGAGATTTCCTCCTTGACCCACTGTTTGTCTAAGAGTGTGTTGTTTAACTTCCATATCTTTGTGCCTAACCTGTTTCTCTGGCCCTTAGTGATTTCCAATTTCATTCCGTTGTGTTCAGAGAAATTCCTTTGTATACTCTCAATCTCTCTGAATTCATTGAGAGTTGTTCTGTTGCCTAGCATGTGGTCTATCTTGGAGCATGTTCCGTGTGCACTTGAGAAGAATGTAAATCCTGCTGTTTTTGGGTGTAGTGTTCTGTATATGTCTATTAAGTCCAGGCCCTCTAATGTTTTGTTGAGAGCCTTTGTTTCTTTAGTGATTCTCTGTCTAGATGTTCTGTCTAATGATGATAATAGTGTGCTAAAGTCCCCTGCTATAATTGTAGAGACATTTATTTCTCCACTTAGTTTTTCCAGGGTTTGCTTCATGTATTTTGAGGCACCCCGATTAGGTGCATAAATGTTTATGATTGATCTCTCTTCTTGAGAAATTACCCCTTTTACTGATATATAGTGCCCATCTTTGTCTCTTATGATAGTTTTGCATTTAAAGTCTATTTTGTCTGGTATTAGAATAGCTACTCCTGCCCATTTTTGGCTATTGTTAGCTTGTAAAATGGTTTTTGAGCCATTCACTTTAAGCCTCCTTGAATCCCTGGGTCAAAGGTGGGTTTCTTGTAGATAGCATATAGTTGGATCATATTTCCTTAACCATTCTGCCAATCTGTGTCTCTTGATAGGTGAATTTAGTACATTAAGATTCAGTGTTATTACTCGTAATGAATTTCTTACTTCAGCCATTTTTCTTTGGATTAATGTATGTAATATGTTTTTGTTTTTGCTTTTGTTTTTTTTCTTGTTAGTTGCTTTTAAACTCTCCTCCAACTCTTTCTTCCTTGTTTTTTCCTTTCAACTTGTAGAACTTCCTTTAGTGTTTCTTGAAGTGCAGGTTTCTTATTGACATGCTCTCTTAATTTCAGTTTATCTATTAATATTTTAAACTCTCCATCATTTTTGAATGCCAGTTTTGCTGGGTAGAGAATTCATGGCTGGAAGTTTTTTTCTTTTAGTATTATGACTATGTCATACCACTGTCTTTTTGCCTCCATGGTTTCGGGTGAGAAATCAGCACTTAAACTTATTGTGCTTCCCTTGTATGTGATGGTTCTCTTTTCTCTTGCTGCCTTGAGTATTTTCTCTTTCTCTTGAGCATTGGACATTTTGACAAATATATGTCTTGGAGTTGGCCTGTTGGGATTTATACTGTTTGGGGTGCCCTTTGCTTCCTAGATCTGCACATCCATCTCTCTCAGTAGGGTTGGGTAGTTTTCAGCCATGATTTCCTTCAACAGTTCTTCTGTTCCCTTTCCCTTATCTTCTATTTCTGGCATGCCCATAATGCGTATGTTTGAGCGCTTTGTGTTGTCGGTTGATTCCCTGAGTCCCTGCTGGATTTTTTCTATCTTTTTGTCTACTTTTTCTACTCTCTGTTTGATTTCAGATGTATTGTCTACCACATCACTAATTCTTTCTTCTGCCTGTTGAAATCTGCTGCTATGTGAATCCAGCATCTTTTTTATTTCTTCGATTGTACCATTGGTCACCATCATATCCATTATCTTTTTGGGAGTGTTTACACTTTCTTCAGTATGTTCTCCCAGTGTCTTCTTTATATTCTTAATCTCTTCCTTCACTTCTTTAAGTTGGTCCATGATATTTGTTTGGAAAGCTTTGATTAGTTGTTCAATGTTCTGCTTCACTTCCTTGTTTTTAGTTTGTTCATTGGATTGGTCCATGTTTTCCTGTTTCTCAGTGTGGTTTGTAATTTTTTGTTGCCCTCTAGTCATCATTTTATCTTGATGGATTTATTTAGTTGATTAGCCCCTCTTGCTGCTCTAGAGTTTTATTTAACTGGTGGTTCTGTGTGAGTGTAAAGTTTTCTCTTTGACACTTTTTCTTCTTATTTTATTTCCTTGCTTCTTTTTATGTTTCCTTGAAGGCAAAAGATTAGAGCTGGAGGAATCAAAAGATGTGAGAAAAGAAGAAGGATAATAGTAATATTGATAAAAGTTAGAAGAGGGGCCAAATAAGACTTAATGAAGTGAATATTTAACTCATGTAGGCAGTGTAGCGTAATAGGAAAGAAAGTGGAGTACCTACAATGGACTGGAAAACCAAATTGTGGAATATATATATAATGATTTAGAAGGCTAGAATTATGAGGAAGGAAAGAAAGAGTAAGAAAGGGCTAAAAGGAAAGAGTTAATATTAATAAAGAAAGAAAAAAACAAAATAAAGGGAATAGAAATTGACACCCTTGAGTTGTGGGCATATGGAAAAAATGTGGTATTCAATAGCCACAACAGAAAGCAGAAGGCAGAAAGATGAGGGAGGGATAAGAGATAGTTTGGAATACAAAATCAATATATAGAGAGAATGGGAAATTACTGAAGAAGCACAGCAAAGAAGAGAGAAGCTAGAAGCACCTAATTTTAAAAAAATGAAAGAAAGAAGAAAGGGGGTAGGAAAGAGGAAAGAAAAACAAGAGACAACAAAGAAACAGAGAAAAAGCAAACAACCACACTGGCAAGTAGTCAAACAAAGGTAAGGGGGATCAATATTCCCTGGGGTCCCATGGATCCTCTCAGCCTGCTTGTGTTTATCAAACAATTTCCCCACAGGGTTTTTATATGCAGGTCCTGAAGCAGATTTTGGCCATTAAACTAAATTAAAAAGAATTTGTTTTTCATTTATTAAAGTGACCATTTTATTTATTTATTTATTTTGGCATAATACAGGACCAAAAATAGGTTCTTCTCTAGACCACCCCCCTCACAGAGGGGACCATAACTGGGCTCGTGGAAACTAATCAAGCACTTTCCAATTTCTGGATTCCCCAAGGACACAAATGTCTGATGCTTGTCAGTGTAGAATGCTAAAAATGGCAGACTCCGCCTTTCTGGATCAGAGGCCCTGCATCACCGGGCTGCAGGTAAATGAAGTTTACTCTGAGATTCGCCTCTCCCCTCAGCCTGGCGCTGCTTCAAGCTGGCTTATCTGCTCCCCAAAGTTATGAGGGGGTCCAGGCAGCCAGATCAACAGCTAAAATATCCCCTCTTTGCTTTCTGTCAGAACTCTCCCTCTCTTGGAGATCGCCCCTCTCCCCAGCTCCACAGGGCCTGGGGCTTTTCCCTGGGCAGCTAGTCAAATCAACTCCCTCAGCAGATTAACCACTCCCCTCCTCTGGGTGCCGATTCACTACAGCTGTTTTGTTCGTCTAAGTTGCAGGGGGCTTCAGGGAGCCAAATCCCCAGAAAATAAACCTCTCTTGGTGGAGCTCCCCCCTCAGAAAATGCCCCCTCCCACCGGGCCAGGTCACCCAGTTAACAGAAGGGAGTCACGCTTTCAACTGGCTCCCGTGCAGGACCCCGTCCACTATCTGCCATGTTCTGGGAGCTGTCTGCAGTTGCCCTCCTAAGCCGATGTCATCTTTGTCGCCCTCCACCACATACTTTTGCATTCCTCACTTCAGTCATTATTAGAGCATTTTCATTATTTCAATAATAATAATAAATATAAACTTTATAGCACATCAATTTCTATTACCATCTGCAGAGAATAAGGGTATATGTCTGGCTGTCTTATAACCAGGTTTAAAATTGCCATTTTTGAAGTCATTTATAGGTTAATACAGGAAAATTGGTGATGTATTATCACATTATTTATACTATATTTATTTTTTACATTTTATGTTCCTGTATATGATTTAATTTCTAAATGTTCAGTCCGGCCTCTTTGCTCATGTCTCTCTTAGTACATTAGTTATTTCTCCTTATAATTGCATAAGACATAGTTACATGTTAAACATACAGAATTCAAATTGCATTTTGTGAAATATCATTCTTTAAGTGTCAATTTTGGTATATGATGTATATTAATAAGTAAAATGTACTGTAATTTTAAATATCCAAAAATATCTTTCTAAAGTTCCTTTCTCATATTAAATAAATATCAGCATCCAGGCAGGTTTTACTCTGTGTTCTTTGGAATTCTGTATGTTCTGACTAATTCACAGCAAACACATTTTAGTAGAAATTTAGAAATAGCCCAAAAATGAAGATCTTTTTAACTTGCTGGCTAGGATTTAAGTTACCAGTTTTAATATATGTAGCACACAATAATTATCAGCTTTTCTCTTTTGTTTTTGTAATTTTTTTTTAGATTAATGTATTTAATTAATTAATTCAATGACTGAGTACTATCTATATGCTAGTTTCTTCAGAGTTACATTTTGGATCTTCTTTCTTATTATATATTTATTTCTAGGTATTTTTAATTAGATGATCTGTATGTTCACAGAAAAATCATGCAAAACACACAGCATTCCCAAATACACCCCCCCCAATTATTAACATCATGCATTAGTGCATCATCCTTATTGCAATTGAAAGAATATTTAAATTTAACTATTAACCATAGGCCATAATTTACATTAGAGTGTATTTTCCCATATACCACCCTATTATCAATAACTACATCAGTGTGATATAATTTAAAAAAGAACATTTTAAAAATTCTGCTATTATATAAAATGCATTGCTTATGACTGTTGTACAGTCCATGTTTAATATTGTATTTTTTCTGGTAACATATATATAACCTAAAATTTCTCCTTTTAACCATATCACATAGATGATTCAGTGCCAACCGCAATGCTGTGCTGCTATCACTATCAGACATTTCCAAAACTATACGATCAACCAAAATAGAAATTCTGTACAAAGTGAGTATTAACTCTCTACTCCTTACCCCATACTAGGTCCTGGAAACCTATTCTAGTTTCCATATCTGTAAGTTTCCTTAATCTAATAATTATTTCACATCAGTGAGTTCATCAGTATTCATTCTTTTGTGACAGGTTTACATCACTCAACATAATGTCTTCAAAGTTCATCAATGATGTTGCACGAGTAGAACTTCATTCATTTTTTTATATATAATTATTTTTTAAGAAGCTTTAGATTACATAAATATTACATTAAAAATATAAGGGATTCCCATATGCCCCACACCCTTCCCCTCCCACAATTTCCCATATTAACAACACCCTTCATTAATATGATACATTTGTTACAATTGATGGGTGCATATTGAAGCATTGCTACAAACCATGGACTACAGTTTACATTATGGTTTACACTTTGTTGCACACAGTTGTGTAAGTTATGACCAAATATACAATGGTCTGTATCCATCATAGCAATGTCATGCAGGACAAACCCAATATCCTGAAAATACCCATATATTACACTAATTCTCCCCCTCCCATTCCTCAGAACATCCAGTGGCCACTACCTTTATATCAATGATAAGAGTTCTTCCATGGCTAGAATAACATTAAGTCTACAGTAGAATAATGATAAGTCTACTTTAGTCCATTGTTCATTTCCCAGTCTTGAAGATTTTGGGATATTGATGCCCACTTTGTTTCTAATTGAGAGGGTCTTAGATCCCATGGGGCAGATGGATGTAGCTCTTTTGCTTGCTGTTGCAAACAATTTTTTCCTTGGAATGGGCAGTGTCCATCATCATCTTCTTGTCAGTTGTCCTGGGGGAGTCCAATGAACTGGAGAGTAGGTGTTGCAGCACTGCTGAAATTCAGGGCTCAACAGGTACTTGGGTGGACCAAAGATTTAAGTGTCTGGGACATATATTTATCAGGTATAGTGCTTATTTAAGGGTTCAAATAATAGGGTCAGAAGAGCCATGTGTAGAGAAGCTATTAATGCTTGCAATTCTGTAAACTGGGAAGCATAAATTCCAAAGTAAGACCAATGACATCATGCCATATTTCTGAGCTGTCTGTCCTGTTTATAGTTTCTGGATATTTATAAAGCACCAAGGAGCCCTGCTATTTCAGGTACTGTTTACTGTGACAATCAATGAGACCCTGCTTTGATTTGCATAAGTGTAATCACTGGAATGAACTACCAACTCATTTTAAAATCTCTTAGCCATAAAAACTCATTTGTATTTACCATTTCCCCCTTTTGATCAAGGTCTTTTTCCAGGTGCATTGTTAGTTGGTGCTTGGTAGTAACCTTTCAGTGCCAGGGTGGCTCATCCTCAGGAGTCATGCCCCATTCTGTTTATATGCTGAATTTCACTTAGATGAAGGCCACATTTGAGTAACAAGGAGTCTTTCAAGAGGTGACTCTTAGGCAGTGTATAATACTAGGCTAAGTTTCAACTTCACAAGGAAAGTTTCATAAGTACGGACATCAATGTCAAGAGCCATGCATAATAAGATGTCTTCCTTCACTAGATTTTGCACTTACACTCAGGGGTTTCTTGCTGTCCTATTAGAGAATGTAGCAGAACTCCCCAGGATGGAAATTCAATATTCCTTTGGTTATTGTGTGAATTTCCACCCACCAAGAGAATGTCCCGTGAACAATTGAACATAATGATATATCTTACAAGCATATTCTAGGTGACCGCCTTCCCATACATTCCCACATCACTGACACCTCATACCAATGATCCTTCATTTCCACTGCTGTGAAATTTCTGTGATCAAAAACATTTCCAAAAATGAAGCCAACAAAATCACCAAATAAAATTAATAAGAAAATGATATAATTTAAAAATAATCAATAAAATACAAAAAATAAAACAATTTAAAATTTAAAAATTAAAAAAAATTAAACATTGTGACTTTCATAAGTGTAAGAGTTATTGTCTTGTATGTGCAATGACATTTTCTTCCATATATTCCCCCAGGTCTTATTATTTTTTTCATTTTATCAAAGAAAATTTAGAATAATGAAAAGTCACATAGAGAGTACAGGTGATTCCCATATACTCATGGCCCTCTCCCTTTCCCCTTCTGCCTTATTAGTAACATTTTACATGCAGATGGTACATTTGTTAAAATTGATATACAGATATTAAAGGATTGCTACTAACCAAGGTCAATGGTTTACATTATGGTTCTTATTATGGATCACACATTTTTATAGCTTTTGACAAAATTTGAAGTGGCCTGTATTCATTTTTGAAGTTCATCGTGAAAAAATTGTAATGTCCTAAAAATGCCCTATGTTCCCTATACTTTATTTTTCCCTTCCCCTCAGATCCTATGGTAATCACTGAGTTTCAATTTTTGAATAATAAAATTCATAGTTACATGCAATATTATTGAAAGCATGCTACATTGGTCCTTTTTCTTTTATTAGGCAATGCCTATGTCCTCGAGGGATTCTTGTCCATCTAATTGAGAACATAGCAGGTGTTTCCAGGATGGGAGTTTAATGTTTTCTTGTTCATTGTGTGGGTCTCCAGTCATTGATATAACACACTATTACAAGATGAACTCTTAGATATTACATAGATGCTTGCCCTAGTGGCACCCTATCCTGTATACACCCCACACCCAACACCCTACACCAGTAACCCTTCTCAATACTGAATATTTCATTGTATGCATAGTTCACATTTTATTTATATATTCATCACTTGATGGACAATTGGGTTACTTCCATCTTTTGGCAATTTTGATTAATGCTGCTATGAACATGAGTGTGCAAATAAATGTTAAATTACTTTGGATACATACTTACTAGACAAATTGCTTAGTCATATGGTAATTTTATAATTAACCTTCTGACGAACTGCCAAATTGTCTTCCACAGTGGTGCAACATTTTAAATTTCCGCTAACAATGAATGAGTGTTCCTATTCTCAAAATTATTTCCAACACTTGCAATTTTCTGTTTTTGTTTAATCATAGCCATTCTAGAGGGTGTGAAATGGTATCTTATTGTGGGTTTTATTATAATTTTTAAAGAAATTTTTTATTTTCATTTAAAAATATATTCTCTCAGAATTACAGGAAATTCCCATATAACATCCCCTCCACATGAACACAAATTTCCCTTATTATTCCCTTCGAATTGGGTGACAATTTTTTACATCTGATGAACCAATATTGTAGCATTGCTACTTACCAAAACTGTATTTTACTTTATGGTGTACACTTAGAGCTGTACAGTCCCATTGGCCTTGACCAATGTGTATCATGTATCTGCCATTGCAGTATCATACCGAAGAATCTCACCATCACAAATATGCCCTTTATCCCACCCATTCATTCCTCCCCCTCCATTCTGAATCCTAATTTACATTTTTGACTTGCATTCCTCTAAAAGCTTATGTTGTTGTGCTTCTTTTCATGTAGTTTTTAGCCATTTGTATATACTCTTTGGAGAAATGCCTATTCAAGTTTTCCCATTTTTAATTTGGTGATTTTCCTTTATATTGTTGATTTATAGAATTTTTTACTGCATTCTCAGTATAAAACCCTTATCTGATATTTGGTTTCCAAATATTCTCTCCCATTGAGTAGGTGTCTTTCTACATTCATGTTAAAATCTTTTGATGCACAGAACTTTTTCATTTTGATGATGTCACATTTATCTATTTTTTTCTTTTTTTGTTTGTGCATTAAGTATAAAGTCTAAGAAACCATTGCTTAACATAAGATTGTGAAGATGCTGCCCTACATTTTATTCTAGAAGTTTTCTAGTCCTTATATTTATGTCATTGATTCATTTTGAATTAATTTTTGTATATGGTGTTATGTTTGTCTTTTCTATGTCTGCAAAGCTGTCTGTTGGAATTTTGATTGTGATTATGTTAAATCTGTAAATCTTTTAGGGTAGAACTGTCATGTTATGAAACATCTAAATTTTGTATTTTTCCCCAATAAAATGTTGAGTTCTATTGTTGCAGGCAGCTCATTTATCTAATTATCAATTTATTCTTTCAAGCCTTCTCTCTCTTTTTTTTAAGCTGTTGAAAAGATCTTTATTTTAAAATAAAGATCACAATTTTATAGGATTTGACAACATATATAACAGATTGTATCCTTCATTGCAATATCATGCAGAAAAAAATCCAATGTTCCCAAATGCCCCATGTTACATCTGTTTTTCTTTCTCCCTCCCCTCAGAACCTCTGAAGACCATTTTCTTTATTTTTTTTTTTAGATGACAAGGAAGTCTGATAGATTTTATTTTTTTCAAATCTTTTAAGTTTTTTATTTTTTAAAAGATATTTAGATTATATAAATGTTACCCAAAATATAGGGAATCCCTTATGCCCCACTACCCACACCTCCCACATGCTCCCACATAAACATCCTACATTAGTGTGGCACATTCATTGCAATTGATAAATGCATCCTGGTGCTTTGCTATTAAGCATGGACCATAGTTCATATTGTAGTCTACCCTCTCTCCCACACAGTTCTATATGTTATGTGATGATGTAAATTGGCCTATATCTGTCATGGCAGTGTCATTCCTGATGATTCCCAAGTCCCAAAAAAGCCCCCGTATTACAACTGTTTTTCTGGAGACACCCAGGTCCTACAGTCAGGACTGATATCTCTGGAGTTTGATGTCTTGCCAGTGGGCCCTGCTTTGTAGTTTGTGCTCCTGAGAGTGACAGAGTTGGACTCAATTATGTCTTCCCTACACATGACTTATCTGTCCCTTCTATTTAAACCTATACTTGGTCCTGGAGTTTGCAGGTGTACATCCAATAGACATGAGTCTTTGGACTGTCCATGTGCCAGCTGGACCTGGAAGCTCAGTGGAGTTGAAACACTTACTCTACAGCACATTGGACTCACCCAGGACAAGTAACAAGGGGATGATGTTGGACAATGACCATCCCAAGGAACAAGAGAGTCTGTAACTGCAAGCAAAATAGTTCATTTTTTTTATATTATTGTTACAAGTTTTTCCGTTACCAGAATGATGATCATTCCACTTTAGTATGTATTTGCATTTCCCTCTTTTGATTGTTCTTTCCTCAACGTGAAGATTTAAGGATGGTAATGCACACTATGCGTCCAGTTTAGACAGCATTTGAACCAAGTGCAGCTGGGTGGAACTCTCTTGCTTGCAGTTGTAGATACTCTATTTTCTGGGATGGTAATTTTCCATCATCATCCTTTTGTTTGTTGTCCTGTGTGAGTCAGATGAACTGGAGAGTCGGTGTTCATGCAACTCTGGTGAGATTCAGTGCTCAACTGGCATATGAACAGCCAGAAGATTTAAATCTCTGGGATGCATATTTAATGAGCATAGTGCTAATTATAGGATCAAATGAATGGGGTAGAAACAATATGTGTAGGAAAATTATAAGTGAGTCTAACTTTGAGACACGGGGAAAATGGGCTGTCATATGTTCCAAGGTAAGGCCTGCTGACAGGGTGCCAATTTAATTCAGGCAATATATATTACTAACCTAAGTTTCAATTTGACAAGAACAAGGCTCATAAGTACAAACATCAATATCAAGGGCCTGGTGTATTGGTCTTTCCTCCTTCACTAGGTTCTTCCCATGTACTCTAGAGAATCTTACCACTCTATGAGAGAATGTAGCAGGACACCCAGAGGTGGGAATTCAGCATTTCATCAGTTATTCTGTGGGTCTCCATCCACCAAGACAAAACCCCATGGCCACATGAACACGTTGATATTCCATAGAGTGATGTCCCATGTACATCCCTCCCCACACACACCCCAACACCAATATCCCACACCAGTGATACTCCCCAGCTACAGTTGCAACCCTTCTGCAATCCAAAAATTCCCCCAAAACAAAGCCAACAAAAATAATAATATTTCAATCTAGCCATTGTGTACATTTCCATAACTTCAAGTTCAGTAAAGCAGTGATTGTGCTTCCTATCTTTGACAATTAGAAAATTTATTTTTTTTGCCTCTCAATCTATGATTATGAATAGTATTATAATAGAACTGTCTGCACTGACTGAGGAAAGCTATAAAATAAAATTGCCATTTTTCCCCCATGGATATCTCATAGTACTAAACCAAAATAAGAATTTAAAATATACTTGTTCTAATGCATTGATATTTGACAAAATAAAAAATGCATTCTTTTAATATTATGCAACCATATATATTTTAATGAAAGTGTATAAGGAGAGCAATTATGTATTTGCATATAAATACATATAAATCTATGTATTAATAGATTTTCTAATATTAAACTTCTTATTCATCATTTCTAATTACCTTCATTTATTCTTGTTCATTTATAATATCATTTGGTGTCTTTTTTTACTCTAATAGATCTTTGGTCCCGTATCCTGGTATAATCAATTATATTTCTTTTCTATATTTCATAAAACAAATCTCTACTTCACTATAAATAATGTAGGTTCAAACTGCACCAAGAATGAGAAAATTAATGAAACCATCTTGTACAGGCAAATGGTTGTGAAAATGGAGTGTTGTTGGAAGACAGGCAAATGTGTCACATTTTTTGGAAAGATTATTTGGTGTCATTTGCAAAAAAAAAAAAATTAATCATATTTCAACTAATTAGAAAACATTAATTAAAAAATTCTTGGACAAATTAACAAAATATATGTGCAATGACATTCAAAACTTTGCCTTTAACATTAAAAAATGAAATGAATTTTAAATATTTCATTCAATAATCTAAAATAGTAATCATTAAAGGAAAGTTTAGTCATAATTGTAGTTTAGTCATAATTAGTAAACTTTCTAGAAGTTATAAAGTGAAGAATAAGCAAGTAGAACAAAGCATGTAAGATTTCATACTTTGGAATTTATGCTCCCCAGTGTAATAGAAATAGACTCATTTATAGGTTCTCTACACATGGCTCTTCTCCTCTTATTTGAGCCCATAATTAGACTATACTTGATAAATACATGTCAAAGAGACTTAAAACTTTGCTCCATCCATGTTCCAGTTGAGTCCAGAATTTCATCAGAGTTGCAACACCTGTTCTCCAGTTCATTGGATTCTCTCAGGACAACAATGAGATGATGATGGCCAACAATCATCCCAAGGAACAGAGAGTATCTGCAAGTGTAAGCAAGTCATTTCAATCCATCTGCCCAATAGGGTCTAAGGCACCTCTCAATTAGAAGAAGAGTGGGCATCACCATCCCCAAATCCTCAAGATTGGAGAATGACTAATGGACTAAATTAGACTTCTTATTATTCTGCTATAGCTTTATTATTATTCTAGCCATGGAAGAATTCTTAACATTGATGTAAAGGCAGTGGCCATCTGAGGTTCTGAGGGATGGGAGAGGGAAGAAAAACTGTAACATGGGGTCTTTTTCAAGACATTGGATTTTTCCTGCATGATATTGCAGTGACAGATACAGGCCATTGTATACTTTGCCATAACTTACAAAATTGTGTGAGGCAAAGTGTAAACTATAATGTAAACTGCAGTCCATAGTTAGTAGAAATACTTAAATATGGGTTCATTAATTTTAACAAATGCAACACACTAAAGAAGGATATATTTAATTTGGGAAAGTGTGGAAGAAGGAAGGAGAGGAGCATTTGAGAACCCCATATATTTTTTTATATATATTTAGGTAATCTAAAGCTTCTTCAAAAATAAAAATTATTAAAAAGATTTCATACATGTTAAAATATAGGATTTTATCACTGTTAAATGGGAAATTCAGAGGAAAATGGCAGAAAGTAAATACAATAAAACATTTCATAATTTCACCCTTGTTATGGAAAATTGGATTGGAGGCTGAAAAAGGTAATTTATATTTCTAAATTTTCTGATAGCTTGAGTATTTAGTGTGGTGGAAATCAATCTGTCCTTATGTTTAAAAGAACATAAAGGAAGACATCTAACACAAATTACTTCTACTATTAATAAGTTGATCTCATAACAGAACACCTGTTTGGATCATCAAATTATACAACCATGGACCTAAATATGTTAGCATTTCATAGCTTCAGCATCCATTCAACTACACTGTTCTAGGAAGAGTAATACCTTCTCAGAACTCTTGGCCAACATGCTTAATTTACTTTTAGTTAGTCAATTTTAACCTAGCACAAAAATTCAAGGTAAATATAAGAATATTTTAAACCTATGCTTGCCAGTAGAGAAAACTGCTGTTGAGCAAATGTGGAGACCACGAGAAAAGTATTAATTTTCAAACAGGAACATTCATTCTATTGGGCTTATGATCCACGTTCATCCAGGATCATCTATCTTTCTGTAGGAGAAATTGTCTTTTCTCAAACTCATTTTTAGTTTTAAATTCCACAGAAATTTTAATTTGGACTTCTGAATTTATGCAGTGTTTTTCTATCAGGTAATAAAATTTCCCCATAACCTAAATTCTAATACCATGAACATGCTCAATCAAGCTCTCTGGAAATGGCAAGGAAGGTAAATTTATTTCACCTGCTTAGAATCCATTCTCCTTAAATTAAATGAAAATGTAATTATTTTGTTTAAACTATGGTTCTTATACCCATGAAAGCAGCATGCCATATGGAAATAAACTATTTTCAAATAACTTTTTTTGAATTAATATAGATGAGAATGTGTGCGTTCTTCTATGATAGGCCTAACCCTGCAAAAATATCTTGTTAATGATTTCTTTAAGTTCTAGCTTCTTTAAAAATAACATTGGGAAGTACATGTGGCTCAAGCAATTGAGCTCCCACCTACCATGTGGGAGATCCATGGTTCAATTCTTGGTGCCACATAAAGAGACAGTGAGCTGGCACAATGGGCACACTTGGCAAGCTGACCCAACAAAGATGATGCAACAAGAGACAACAGAAGAAAAAAATAATGAGAGACATAACAAGGCTGGAAGTAGAAGATACAGGTGCCTCCAAAAGAAGAGGAGAAAGACAACAAACTGATCCAATGGGCAGGCATGCAAGGTGATAAAACAAGATGATGCAACAAGAGACATAAGAAGAAAAAACATAATGAGAGACACAACAAACTAGGGAATGGAGGTGGCTCAAGCAATGAGATGCTTCCCTTCTACATCAGAGATCCCGGGTTCAGTTCCTAGTGCTTCCTAAAGAAACAAGGAAGAATAGTCATCAATGTCAAGGGCCCATCAATAGACCATCTTCCTTCACTAGTCATTGCCTCTGTACTTGGGGATTGTTGCTGTTTCATTAGATAATGTGGCAGAGTTCCCCAAGATGGGAATTTGATATTCTTTTGGTTATTTTGTGAATCTCCACCCATTGTGGCAATGCCCCATAAACATTTGAACATATTTATATGCCTTATATTTATGCCCACGTGAACTTCTTTCCATATAACCCCATCACTGACATCCCACACCAGTGGCCCTCCCCTACCACAGTTATAAAACTTCTGTGATCCAAAACTTCTTAAAAAATGAAGCCAATAAAATAGTCAAATACAATTAATAAGAAAATGAAGTAATAATGATAGTTTTAAACATAAGAAATAAAATTTAAAAAAAAATTTTAAACCTTAAATAAAAAATGAGATATTAAAAATAATAAAAAATATTTTTTTGACATTTTGCCTTTCATCACTGTAAGATCTGCTGTCCTGTATTTACAGTGACATTTTCTTCCATTTATTCACACAGTGTCTTTCTTTTTTAATTTTGTCTTCAAAGAAATTTTAGGTCACAGTAAAGTCAGATGCATAATATAGGAGATGCCCATTTACCCAACATCCTCCCTTCTTTTCCTTCTTCTTGTATTAATAACATTTTTATAGATGACTATCCTTTTGAGCCTTTGCTCTTGAAATTGAAACTTAGCCTAGTGTTATAGGGTGCCTAAGAGTTACCTGGTGGGATCCTCATCGTTACTCAAATATGGCCTCTCTCTAAGCAAAACTCAGCATATAAATGCCATAATTTCCCCCAATATGGGGCATGATTCCTGGGGTTGAGCCTCCCTGGCACTGAGGCATTGCTACCAAGTACCAACAAGATGTGGAATTGGAAAAAAAAAAAAGTCCTTGACCAAAAGGGGAAAAAAGGTAAAGGCAAATGAGTTTACATGGCTAAGAGACATAAAAGCAACTCTAGAGGTCATTCCAGAGGTTACACTTATGCACGACTCAGCTGGATCTCATTGACAGACAAAGTACACCCAGTAGCAGAACTCCTGTGGGCTCAGAAAACATCCAGACACAAGGGTCAGGGCAGATATCTCAAGTTGGTCCCTTGCCAGTGGGCCCTACAATGGAATTTATGCTCCCCAGTGTGACAGAGTTGGACTCAGTTGTGGTTTCCCTACATATGGCTCCATTGTCCTTCTATTTGAACTTATAATTAGTACTAATGTTGCTGAGTATATATCCAAGAGACTTAAATCTTTGGGCTGTTCATGTGCCAGCTCAGCCCTGAATCTCAACAGAGTTGCAACACCTACTATCTAGTTCATTGGACTCACTCAGGAAAAAAGAACAAGGAGAAGATGATGGATAACCTACACAGCAAGGAAGTGAGAGTATCTACAACTGCAAGTAAGACAGTCCCATTCATCAGCCATATAGGATAAAAACCTCCCCATAACAAAAGTTGCAGAGGCACTCACAATCCCAGAATCCTCAGGATTGGAGAATGAACTATGGACTAAAATAGATTTATTAGTATTCTACTATACACTTACTGTGATTCTAGCAATGGAAGAAATATCATTGATGTGAAGGCAGTGGCCATTGGGCATTCTGTGGGTAGAGAGAGAGAAAAGCAGGTATAATACAGGGGCATTTTGTGGAATTGGGAATCATCCTGAATAACATTACAATGACAGATACAGGCCATTATATATCTTGCCATATCCCAAAGAATTGGGTGGGGAGAATGTAAACTACAATGTAAACTATAATCCATGCTTAGTGGCAATTCTCCAAAATTTATTTATCAATTGCAATTAATGTACCACACTAATGAAAGATGTTGCTAGTGTGGTAAAATATGGGAGGTATGGGGAGCAGGGCTTAATGGAATCCCTTATGTATTCTCTGTAACATTTACGTAATCAAAGTATATTTTTAAAAATAAAAATCTGAAAAGAAAGAAAAAAAGGAACAAGGAAGATGAACTGACTCATAAGTGCAAACAATGAGGGCATGGACAGAAATAAATAAATAAAGTAAATCTTTTAAAAATAGCATTGATATAGGAATGATCTTAAGATGTGGTAGCTGTAATTTATTTTCATAGACGGTATCAGACAAATTTGCAGACACAATCTTTAGGAAACCCCATCTCCCCAAATCTCTTATGATATAAACTGTAACATAAGAAAGTAGAAAAATAAATGAGATCCAGAATTCTTTGTACTCACTCTCTGGAATTATTAATTAAATAATTCACAGGGAACTGGGGAATTCACTCAAAGCCCAGTGACCTCTCCTAGCCCTTGCTATAACCCTCCCTTTCTTTCTATGCAGATGTTTCAATACATTCCATTCCACAAACCATTGGGAAATTAGTTGTAATGTAATGCCTGGACAGGACTTTGAACCTAGAGCTAGGAAGAAGCAGCTCCAGCTGCCTTCAGGATAGGAATTCTCCAGTGGCAGGACCCTCTCCACTGGGGTGCATAATTACTCAATACTTGGCCAACACAGGTACCCAATCTTCTCTGTCAGAAAATATGATGTGCAGAGCTGCCATCCATCAACCCTGACTGAACACTACTTCTCCCTGAGTGACAAATCATGATGGGATATCTTCCACTGCTCTTTCGGAGCCTTTCTGCAGTGTACATAATAAAGCAGTTATTTTCTGAGAATCAATGTTTTGCCTGAGCCTGTGTTCACACAACACAAAATAGAGAATATATTTCCACACAATTTTGGTGCAATAACAAAGTGCATAGGGAAGTATCAAGTGGGTTGATTCACTGGTCCTTCTCTTCATTCTCCTTGCAATCCTTTCTTATATAAGTGTCTTGGACAAAACAGGAATCATGGCTTTGTGGTTTATACTGATGGGTCACCTATGCCCTCCAAACCTGGGTAGAGGTACTGTTCTATGGCTGGGGGACCAAGGGATTGTATCTTTCTCTTTTAAGAAGGTTAGGGATAAATGGAACTTTGAGAATCCCCCCTTGAATGCCTTGGAATTAGCTGGATGTTTCCACACTGAGAACAAAGAAGTTAGAACTTCCACTGCCAAGCATATTCTCCCTTGGCTCATGGCCTCTTAAATGAATTCTCTTTCTGGAACTGGCATCCTGACACTCAGGCCACTCAAACTGATCTTGAGGTATGTATGAGGATAGCCATTATTCAAGAGAGTATTAGAATTGCAGATGAGTTTGTGGAGATGAAAATGAATTGACAGGACTTTATTGAAAAAGAGATATGGACAGAAGTTTGGAGAGGATCTCTTCTTAGGGTTTTCCCAACATTACATTGATGGTGTCAATACCACCATTATAAATCAATCTGAAAAGAAGAATCTTGGCATGTCTCACATTCAATCCCATTCTCCAACAAATTCTTAGTAGGAGTTCAGGGAAGACGTAGAGAAGGATGAAGATCAAAACATTTGTACACAAAGAAAAGGAGAGGTTTCACAAGGGCTGGGAGATGACCACTATAGGCATTTACTGACTTCTCCAGTTCCCTGTGAAATATTTCATTGATTAATTTAGAGAAGCATTATAAGGCTTTCACATATCACTTTTTAAATATATTTCTAAGAGTGCTTAAGGGCCTCTGTGGCCACAGTGTCAGTTTGACTGGATCCTTCAAAGAGTCAGATGAGAATATCCTATTCTTGGAGACCTGACCCAATTCCAACTAAGACTTGGAGATATAAAGAAGAAACTGTGGTCATGTTGCAACAACTGGGTATTTGCATGTGTATATTCCAACACAAGATGGCTTTGTCCCTCACTATATTACCATTTCAGAATGGGACATTGATGAATTACTAGAAAAGTATTCCATGAATGATTTGGCAAGCTAGTTCTCTCTTCATACAAGGGCTTCCATAGGGAGATTAGATTGACTGGATTTATCATACACTACCTGCTAGGGACAAGGCCTTTCATACTAGAAAGTTGAGTGCCATGGTAATTGACCAATGAGCCAGACTGGCAGGGAGTGTGCACCAGCCTGTTGTTCCCCAAATTCCTGAGACTTGTAAAGGAGTGTCATTGACCATCCCTTCCACTTGGGGCTACCACTTGCTGAGACAAGAAAGCAAGGATTCCCAAAGGAAACTAGGGTCTCCAGTCAAGAACACTGAGAAAAATATAATCTAGAAGGAAGGCCCCTGGTTCAACAGGGACAACTGGTCCCTGACTGATCCAATCCTCACAATCCTTATATATGGGCAGTAGAAGCAGAGGAAGATCCTGATCATTTCGCACCTTTCCATTTGATCCTGACTAGGGTACATGGCTCCAGGGAAGGACCTCATTACTGAGACTTGACTAATTTGAAAAGGCTTTGATATAGGTTCAAGGGTCTTGACCACTCTTAGAAACCAAAGGCCATATGCCCCACTGTGTGAAAAATTTTGAGACAAACTTAATGGCTCTCTTGAATACAACTACCTTGGTCACTCTCATTCCAGGAGACATGGAGGAAAAGGGGAGTTAAACAGAATTAGGTGGTGTTAGGTATTCCACATATTTATGGTGATGGAGATTACCATTGTCTTGTGGGTTTGCCCCATTTGCCCCGTGGATGCCTCTGTGGTCATGTTTCCCACTAGGGCATGAAATATAGGGATTGGTATCCTGCACAGTTGCAGAAATATGCAACCCCATCCAGAAAAATTCTGGTCATCATGATCGGGTGAGTGATGGACCACACATCCCCAGTGCTTTCATTGCCTTGTTATATTGCCTAACAGCTGCAATAAACTTCCCTTGTGGGAAAAAAGAAATTACTGAACTCTTAAAGAACCTTTTATCAGCAAGTGTACTCAGCTTCACTATCTCTGCATATAAAATCCTAGAGTGGCTAGTGAAAAATGCAAGTGGAGTGTGGCAGCTGACTATAGACTATTTGTGCTAGAATGCAGAAGTGCCCATGTTGCCAACCGTGGTCCTAGACATTCTGACTCTTAAAGTCTCCTCAATGTTTGGTTTGCATTTGTTGACCTGGGCAACACCTTTATCTCAATCCTAATATTTTCCACTGTGTAATGGAGGAGGAGCAGGCCCTGCAAGTTGTTAATGCAGTCTGTTCAGCTATCCTGCCCCTAAGACCTTTAAAGCCTGGAACTTCAGTAGAGTTCAAGTTCCTGCCACCTGCACCATGCTGACTGGTCCACTTGGCAAACTGAAGGTGCAACAGGAATTTGCAGACCTTTTGGACGAAGAATTTCTTGGATGCAACCTACTGCTACTCCACGTTCAGAGGGAATGTCTTGCATGCTATCGGACCACCATGGAAATAGAAAGTATTGCCAAAAACACTGAAATTTTCCTGATGCCAGAAATTTCCATGATATTCTGGGTTCTGGGTATTCAGAAAATTCCTCCAGGCATGGCCCAACAATGAAGTATCTATCATCAAATGGATATAGTACATTCAGAATCATGCTTGCCTGGATCCCCATGGAGTGATAAGTTTGCACGGGTAGGTCCAGATGCACCCCTCAAAAATGATTTGGTTGCAACACTAGGTGAAGGTCCTTCCATCCTTACAGTAGCATCTTGGGGAAACTGACTCAAGGATGCACCCACAGATGCTCAATGTCTGTTCACTGATTGATTAGCCAAATAGAAGGCATCTGGCTTCCATTCGGCAGCAACTCCTTTTTCCCTTGGCTCTGAAATTTTAAGTAATACCTCTGGCACTGGAAAAATTGCCCAATGGATGAAATTGTGAATCATTCTCTTAACCTTGGAACACTCAGAACCAAGCACCTTAGTGTACTCTTTACTTACATGTGGGCCATAGCTAACAGTCTAGTAGTCTAGCCAGGTTCATGGAGGAAATGCAATTGTAAAACAGATGATTCCCTGTGTCAGGAATAGACATGTGGAAACAAATAATTGCATGTAAAGACACCATCTATATTACACATGTAGATGCACATGGCAAGGTCCCATATAACAATGATCTAGAGATAAATGATGCATTAAATTGACTTTTACCCCTGAAAGGCCTGGAGTTCCTCCTGGGGAGAAGGAGAAGATGTTCTCTGACTGAAGGTTGAAGACAATGAACTTACCCTTGATTACCTACAGGCCACATTGCCTACCACTCACAGTCAGTTGTCATTGTAGTGAACTTCAATGGGCCCTAAAAAGAAGCTTGGCAATTCTTTTACTTGATGGACTATCTTTCTAACATGATTCCTCCAGAAAATGAATTTACCAGTTCCCTGGAATGGTATAAATGGCCTTAAACTGCTTCTTAGCCCAGGGAGTAGATAAAAGTGGAGGAGGGACCCAGGCTTTGCTGCACATTTGTCCTTACCCACATCAAAATAATGATTGATCCTGAAAGGGAGGCCAAAACATACCATTTGTTATTCTCTTTGTTAGCCAGTCAGGGGATCATCCTGCTTTTTACTCTGTTATACTCTCCATATGATTCACAGAATGGTGGAAGTTTAGGTTCATGTGTTGGAGGGTTGGGATGACAGAAGTGGGCAGAGATGTTCTTAATACACATAGGACAGCAAACCAATGACACAAAGGGCCTGACATTCATCCTTGAAATTAATGGGTGTTTCCTACCCCTGGTTAGGTCACTAGTTCCCTTGGGAAGAGTCAGGGGATACCTTTGAGGAGTCCTGAAAACCCTCATCTATCACGAAGAGGGAAAGTTGGGTAAAAAGATATGGGTTAAGCTCTCAGGTAAAGAGGAAAGCAGTGAGGATATATCTCAAGGTAAGAGACAGACTGGGTGTCCTTAAAGGGAAAAATTAAGACATGAGAAAAGAGTTTCCAAGGGAAGTAGTGGCATGCTCACCCTGTCAAGACAAGTTTCTTCTCCAGCTCCTGTTTTCTACAGATATGGCCTAGCAGTTACCTGGAAGGAAAACACCCTTTCCTTGAATGGTTGCAGGGAAAGTGATCAGCTGCTAGATCTACCATCCAATCCCTTGCTCCACTTCCATGTCACAGGATCCACTTCTCTTGCTTGTGGTTCAACATCCCAACATCACATTGCCTTAGATTTCTTCCTAGCACAAGAAGCCTGCTTATGTGCTATTGCTAACATGTTTGGTATATGTATGCTATTATCTCAGGGACACAAAACAGTAGGTGAATAAAATCCAACAGCAAGCCAAATGGCTGAAAATAGTATGAACAGACTCTATTTGAGACCTCCTGGAATGTTAGGGGGCATGGATGAAGTTGTTACTTCAGAAAGCTTTGATCACCCTCAGAATAATGATATGCATAGGTAATACCCTGCTAATGTTTTCCAGCTGCAGTTATTCCCAAACTTTTACTGTAAACATTTTTGAAAGCCATGGCTACTAGTCCTGGTCCTTTTCCACCCTTATCTCCACTCATTTGTCTGAGGCGGGAGCTGGCCATATGTTGTGAATGCTAATATGTAGGAGTAGGCTGTTTGAAAGACTGTGATGTAGATTGCTGGGGAAGTCATGGATATTCCTAGTGATAATTTTCTAGCCATTGCCTACCCCCCTGGTGACCCTTGAAATAATTTGTGGACCCCAGAAAATCCTTTTCTTAACCTAATCCATTATATGCATTTAAACCTATTTTGATTAAATTAGTGTATTTACAGATTTTTTATTAAATTGCATATCCAAGGGTAGGTCTTAGTCCTCAAGTTTCAAGACATCATTGAGTGTGATATAAGGCAAACACAAAAAGGACAAATATTTTATAATATCACTGATATGAAATAACTAGAATAAGCAATATCATAGAGTCAGAATCTAGAATATATTTTACCATATGACAGGGCAGGTATAGGAAATTTTGAGTTAAGGTTTAAAATATATAGAGTTCCTGTTTGGAATGATGGAAAATTTTGGTAATGGATGTGGTGATGGTAGAGCCACATTGTGACCACAATTAATAGAATTGGAATATATATCTGAATGTGGATAAAAGGGGAAATGTTGGGATTTATATATATATGGTAATATATTAAAATTTAAAAAATAAACCTGATAATTCAGTATGCAAACAGTGAATTTTAAATTAAACAATGGAGTATAGTTAATAGTAGAATTATAAAAATGTACTTTGATCAATTGTAACAAAAAAAACATATGATTGCTAAACATTAATAATAGGGAGATACATAGACATGTATTATATACATGTATCATATATGCATATAAACAATCATTGCTGGGGTTTAGAAATGACACAGGTTTGACTACTGAGTAGCACTGTGAAGGGACATTTTGTGGTGATGGCACTGTTTTGTTTCCTGACTTTGGTAGTTATTGCCTGAAGACTCAAGGACTATTTCTAAAAATAAAACAAATTTAATTTTTTTAGGAGTCAGCCAAAAATTAATGTATGGCATCAATAAAATCATATATGTTCCAGATAGCATTCATGTCCATTTTCACACTCTCTTGTTCCAACCTTTTGCACTGGATGTTGCTGCAAAACAAGCTGAGTAAATGTGTATTTGACAGCCCCTCTCAAATGCATCTCATAGTTCTTCCCTTCTCTTCTAGGGCTTGTGGTACTCTGCATGACTGGCTGCCTGCAGGAAGGATTCATGATAAAATTTGAAGGAGTCAACACACTTTGGACAATTAATGGGAATTGAGAGCAGCTAGGAAATTCTCCCATCTTCACATCTTTAATAGGTTTTTCTATGGTTAACCCAATACATGAAAAAATTTATATATTTCTTTGAAAATTATAAGTAGCTTAATAAAAATCATACTAAAATTAAATTGACATTTTTTACTTCATATTTATATTTCTTCTAAACAACATATAGATTTTGAAATAAATTATTCAAGTGAATAGTCACAATTCATAATTTATTGACATAGATTTACAAATCAATAAAATAGAAGTTACTTGATAAAGAGTGTAGAATGATTTAATGTTTTCTAAACACATAAAATTAGTATTCATCAAATCCAAACAACTTTAAATTCCAAATTTTTACCTTTTTACAATTTCATGTGGTAACAAATACATAACAAAATCTTTCATTTTAATCATTTTAAGTGCACAATTCATTGGCATTATTTACATTAAATTACTTTTATCATCTCTCATGAACAAAAGTTTTTAATACACCAAAACAGAAACTCTGCACAAATTAAACAATAACTCCACATTGTATCTTCATCCTGGCTCCTGGTAACATTTAAACTTTTTCTATCTCTATGACCTTCTTGTTCTAAATATTTGAAATAATTGGAATCATTCAATTATTTATCCTTTTGGGTCTGGCTTATTAGGCTCAACATAATGTTTTCAACATATAATGCTTGACCACAAAAATCAAATTCTCATACATTCTACTACATGGATGAACATTGAAAATACAGAAATTTTAAAGCAAAAATAATTGATTTATAATGACATATCAAGAAAGAATACTGCTGATCAGAAATATTTACAAAACTAATGCATCAGATATAATATGAATAGATTATTATTTTTATTATATAAACATCAAAAGATTTATTTATCTAACATGTTAAAAATGGAATTACAATCAATTTTATGATATTGTATATGACTCAAATATTTTTTATTCATTTTATTGGGAAAGATGCATTGAATTTGCATATTTTCCTTTCTTTTATAGAATGAATCATGTCTAACACAAAGATATGCTCATGTCCTAACCCCTGCTCCTGTGAGAACTCATTTGTAAATGGCATTTTCAAAAATACTCTTATGTTGAGTGAAGTAAGCCAGGCACTGAAGGACAAATATATAACCTCACAGATATGAATTAAGTAAATTGAGCAGACACACAGAGCTTGAGTCTGGAAAACAGGTTTACAGGAGAAGGAAAGGAAGTAGATGGTGGGGAGCCTATGCCCATTAGGCAAAACCTTCAATACGGTAGAAGGGTGTAATTGTGCAGTGGATGAGCATGACAGTGGTGCACTGATGTGATTGGGTTCAGCAGTGCTGATCTGTGTGTGTGAGTAGGATTGGGGTTTGTGTTGAACTATCCATGGAACAGGTGGGAGGTTTGAGGGAAGGAACAGGTGAACTCTGGGGATTAAAACTACAATATTAGGAATGTTCCTTTGGCAAATATGTCAAGGGAGGGTTTCTGGTGTAACATATTAGATGTAGGGAAATGTCAGACTCCCATCCTGGGAAGTACTGCTATTTTCTCAACTAGAGGGACAAGTATTCCTTAGGAATAGGCAGTGCCTAATAAAAGAAAACAGACCAATATGTCAAGAATTCAATTTTATTGCAAATTTTTATGAACCTTACTCTTCAAAAATTGAAATTTAGGGTTTATCATAGGTTCCAAGGGAAGGAGGAGGGAGTAATAGAATAAATGGAAAATAGGGCATTTTTGGGGCATAAGAATTTCTTAGCATGATCTTGCAATAACAGATATAGGCCACTTCAAATTTCATCAAAACCTATAAAACAGTACTATTCAAAATGGAAACCATAATGTAAACCATTAAATGTGGTTAGTAACAATGCTTCAATATTTGTACATCAATTCCAACAAATGTACCATTGGCATGAAAAATGATATTAATATGGAAGAGGGGCAAAGAGGGAGGGCATTGCATATATGGGAATCCCCTTTATTCTCAATGTGATTTTTTTGTATCTTAAAGTTTCTTTGAAGATAAAATGAAAAAAATAAGTGACTGGGGGAATATATGGAAAAAAAATATAACTGTACATGCAACACAAAAGATCTTACGATAATGAAATACAACTCTAATATTTTTATTATTTTAACACTTTTTTTGTATTTTATTGGTTATTTTTAAATTATTACATTGTCTTAATTTCATTTGATTAAATTCTTGGCTTAATTTTTGGAGATATTTTGGATCACAGAACAAACACAACAATATTGTGGGAGGATCACTTTTGTGGGGTGTCAGTAATAAAGGGATGCATGGGAAAGGGCTAACCTGGGGAATGCTTCTAAGACATATAAATATATTCAAGTGTTCATGAGACATTGTCTCTGTGGTTGGAAATCCACACAATAACCAAAGGCCTATTGAATTCTCATCCTGGGGAGTTCTGCTACATTCTCTAAAAGGAGAGCAAAAATCCCCTGAATTCAAAGGCAATGTCTAGTGAAGGAAGACAACCCATTATGCAGGCCCTTGAAATTAATGATGGTACTTATGAACTTTTCTTGTGAAATTGAAACTTAGCTTAGGATTGCTTAACAAATAATTGCCTTCTGAAAGCTTCCTTATTGCTCAATTGTAGCCTGTCTCTAAGCTGAACTCAGCATATAAATGCACTACCTTCTCCCTGGTGTGGGACAGGACTCCAAGGGATGAGCCTCTCTGGCACTGAAGGATTATTACCAAGCACCATCAATGCATCTAGAAATAGACCTTGATAAAAAAAAGGGGGAAATGGTAAATACAAATGAGTTTTTATGGCTAAGAGATTTCTAAGTGAGTTGGGAGGTCATTCCAGAGGTTAGAAATATGCAAGTCTCAGCAAGATCTCATTGATTGCCAACTTAAACAGTGCCTCAAATAGCAGGGCTGCTGAAGGCTCTAGAGATATCCAGAAACTATAAACAGGGAAAACAGCTCAGAAATTTTGCACCCTGTCAGTGAGGCTTACTTTGGAATTTTGCTCCCCAGTGTAACAGAGTTACACGCTTACAGGTTCTCTACACATGGCTCTTCAGCCCTGTTATTTGAACCATTATTTATCACTGTACTTGATAAATATATTCCTAGAGACTTAAATATTTGGTCTGTCATTGTGCCACTTCAGCTCTGAATTTCGCAGAGATGCAAACTGACTCTGCAGTTCATTGGACTCACCTGGGAAAACTAACAAGGAGTTGATGTTGGACGATGCCCATTCCAAGGAACAGAGTTGTCTGCAACCACAAGCAAGATAGTGTCACCATTTGTTCAATGAAATCTAAGCCCCATCTCTGTTAGAAGCAGAGTGGGCATCACCATCCCAAAATCATTTTTTGGGGAATGAACAATGGATTAAAGTAGACTCATTATTATTCTACTACAGACATTATTATTCTAGCCATGGAAGAAATCTTATCTTTGATATAAAAGCAGTGGCCACCAGAGGTTCTGAGGGATGGGAGAGAGAAGAATAGCTGTAATACAGGGCATTTGAAAGACATTGGTTTTGCCCTGCATGACATTGCAATGATGGATACAGTTCATTGTAAACTTTTCATAACTTACAAAATTGTGCAGGACAAAGTGTAAGCTATACTGTAAACTGTAGTACATGGTTAATATCAATGCTTGAATATGGGTTCATTAATTGTAACAAATATACCACACTAGTGAAAGGTGTTGTTAATGTGGGAAAGTATAGGAAGTGATGGGAGTGGGGCATATTGGAATCCCTTATATTTTTAATGTAACATTTACATAATCTAAAGTTTCTTTAAAAATTAAAAAAAAGTATAAAAAAATGACATTCTTCTCATAGAACATCATTTATGAACCTTGAAGACATTATGTTGAATTACATAAGCCCATCACAAGAGAATGAATATTGGATGAAATCACTTATATGAAATAATTAGATTAAGGAAACTCACAGATATAGAAACTAGAATTGGTTATCAGGGCTTGGATTGGGGTAGGGAATATTGAATTAATACTTACTTTGTACAGAATTTCTATTTTGTTACATTGTATAATTTTGGAAACATATGATGGTCATAGCAGCACAACATTGTTGTTAGCACAAAATTATATATGTGATGTGGTTAAAGGGAGAAATTTTAGATTATATTTATATGTTACTGGAAAAAAATAGAAAATTAAACATGGGACTGTACAACACATTGAAAATCACGTTGTAAGCAGTGTGCTATATGTAATAGTAGAGATTTAAAAATTTTCTTTCTTAAATTATAATATACCATACTGAAGCAGTTGTTGATATTAGGATGGCATATAGGAATATACACTCTAAAGTAAATTAAGGGCTCTAGTTAGTAGAAAATTTTAAATAAACTTTCATTTGTGGCAAGGGTGCTGCACTAATGCAAGGTGTTGATAACTTGAGGGATATGTGAGAATGCTGTGTTTGTTGCATGATTTTTCTGTGAACAATTTATCTAATTAAAAATACTTAAAATAAATATATAATAATAACGAAGACCCAAAATGTAATTCTGAAGTACATGTCCTATAGATATTACTTAATCATTGATTTAATTAATTAACTAATCTAAAAATAATGAAATACAAAAACAATAGAGAAAGCTGATATTTATTCTATGCTACAGATCCTAAACTTGCTAACTAAACTGCCAGCCAGCAAGGTAAAGAAAACTCCATTTTTGTGATATTTCTAAATTTCTACTAATGTGTGTTTGCTGTGAATTAGCCAGAACTTTAAAGAATTCCAAAGAACAGAGAAAGAGTAAAACCTACCTTTGATGCTGATACTTATTCAATATGAGAAAGGAACTTTAGAAAGAAATTTTTGGTTCTTTAAAATTACTATACCTTTTATTTATTAATACACATTATTTACAAAAATTGACACTAAAAAGAAATGAGGTTTCACAAAATGCAGTATGAATTTTATAAGTTTAATATATAAAATGTCATGCAATTATATAGAGAAAAATACTAATTTTTTAAGACAAAAATAGGCAAAGTGGCTGGACAGAACATTTAGAAATTGAAACATGTACAATAATATAAAAAATAAATATAATAAAATAATATGATAACACATCACCAGTTTTCCTGTATTAACAGAAAAAAAAGGTCTCAAATATGGTAATCTCAAAGCTGGTTAAAAATGAGTGAGACAGATATCCTTTTTCTCTGCAGATAGCAGTAGAAATTGTCATGATATAAAATATGGTTTATTTTTATTATATTTGAAATAATGAATATTCTCTAATAATGACTGAAATGAAGAATGCACAACTTTGGGGTTCTACCAAATACCTTTGATTGAACACTTTGGATGAATTGTATGCTTTATAAAAAAACTACAAATGTGAAAAAAAATCTCTTAAAAATTAATTGAGTACTTATTTATGAGATCAATAACCGAGAAACAATTTCTATTTATAACAGCACATTAAGAGATATTGCACATTGGTATATAAATAAAATACAATATTATGGAGTGAAAATATTCTATTATTCAAGACATTTTATTAATAACCTTGTCTACACAGATTAAAATATATATTAGCTTAGTTAAATGATTCTCCATGGCTTTTGTATTTTAGATGAATTTATTTACATTATTATGGAATAAAACAACAAAATAAAAAAGTACTTGGGAAAAAATACTGCAGTTTTTGGAAGAAAGTTATATGAGAATTGCAGTTAAAAGAAATGTTTCCTAATCAAATAATGAATGCAAAGGATTAATGTTAATGTCACTATATTTAGAGCAGATAAAATCCTAAAATACATTTTAATTGTACTTATAACTTGATCTTTATGTATAGAACTGCAGATTAATTTGGTTGTTTACTCCTCAATGTCATGATTATAAAAGTAAGCAGCCTCTTCCTGAGCAGAACCCTAAACTCATGGAAATACATCACTTGATGAAAATTTCTAGATTTGTAGTCTAAATCAGTTCAGTACATCAGACTAGATCTAGATGTATCCTGAAATATGGGCACTCATCTCTTCACAAGACCACTGGCCACATTGGGTGTTAAGTCTCTTAACTCTTTATTCTAGGTGTTTACTTTAAATTAAGGTAATTGTGCTTTAATGTGGATAAAAGGTACATACACATGTGTGCACATATTAACATAGTGGTTTTTTATTTTCACTCACAGTTTAAAAAAAAGATTGGGAGGTGAGAAATTATAAGTGAGAATATATCTGGAAGAATAGCATTCCTGCCAGAGGTAGCATCCAGGGCAAAGTGTGCCTGAGGCAGGAGTAAAGAGGACATTGTTACCTGAAGAGGTTGATGAGTAGGAGAATTGAGTACTGAGAGGAACTAAAGAACTGCTGGTGCAAAGCATTGGAGGAGATTGGGAGTACTTTGAGTTGGGTATCATTAGTGTTGGTCCAACAAGGTACAGCAGCTATTGTATAGAAATCAAGGAAAGAAGAATCAAGTCCACCGGGTCAGGGACTGTAGCAACAATCTAAATGACAGGGGATGGAGTAAGTACCAGGGTAATAACAATGTTACTTATAAGCAGTGGACACTCCTGGATATATTTTTAGGCCAGAGAAAAAAATTAATTTCCTGCACTATTAGAGTTTGTTGTGAGAAATAAATCCAGAATATGACCAAAACACTCCCAGATCAATAAGAAAGGTGGAATGACCAAAAATGAGATGCAGGAAATTATGGGAGAAAAATATTTGAGTGAAAGACCAGTACAGCCTAAAGTAGCCAATTATAATAATTGTAAAATTAAGATAAAATGAGAATAAATATCACATATACCCTAAAAAGAAGCATGAAATTTCAGTGTTGTGGTAAAATACTCTTGCCTGAAGTCTTCTTTAGTAACACTCAAAGATACAATGTATTTCTTAGTCAATGGCATTAAAGTGACAGACATAGGGAAGGAAAGAGTAAAGTAAAGGATTTTGATACCTGAGCAGCAACAATCTCAGGACAATTCCATCTACTGGAACAAAATCTCACAGTCTGTGACACCGGGACACACAGAGTCAGCAGTGGTTATATCCACACCAAGTATGCCCCAAAAAAGTAGAAATAACATGAGTTTTTAGGTAGATTGTAGGATGATCATTTACAAAAATATCTCATTTTTAAGCGGGGACATGAAAAATTTTTTATTAATGTATAGAAGAAGAAAAAAGACAGAAGATGAAGAAGAGGCTAAACAAGAGAAAGAGGAAAGAGAGACAATGAAGTCAGGAAAGAAGTAGGTAGGAGGGTAGGAAATAATACCATAATGAAAGAAAATAAAGAAGAAAGGAAAAGAAAGTCACAGAAATTTGTGTTAAGATATAGTATTAGGAAAAAGAGAACTAGTTGGATAAATATGTTGAAATAAGACATGTTCAGAATCATTTCAGGATGCTGATATACTGTGTATATTTATAACAAAACAAACCACTCCTGATGATGATGTGTTCTGAATCTCAGTTTTAAAAAGAGTGTTGTCATCACCACATTTGGACATTCTTAATACTTAAGTGACAAGAGATAATTTTACCAGTCTTATGATGGCTCTGTTCTGAACTCCACAAGTAAATATTTAATTAGCATGAATCAAAAGAACCCTTTAAAACAAGTTATGAATATTTATGCATCATCATTTTAACTACTGACACCCTAAATATAAAATTTACTTCCAGAAATAAAAGTAAATTCCTACCTAAAATGTTGGGATGTGGCAGGGTTTTGGGAAACATTGACAGTGAATCTAAAACATCCAGAATTTGCTTCCAAGTAGAACATGATGATATGAAATCGATACTGGAAAATGAATCACTGAGTCAAGTATTTCCAAGCTACTCATTTACTGCAATAAAATAAGTTAATAAAATTTCAACCTGGTACACTCTTAGATTACATGAAGGAAATTCTGTTGATTAGAAATAATACACTAAAGATTTATATTTATTATAAAAAGTCATTCTTATTAATTAACTGCCAAATATTAAAATCAAGAAATTATTTTGCACATTTTATCAGCTATCACTTTTCCTAATGCCATCTGCATGTCCTTGTTTCTCAGGCTCTAAATGAGAGATTTCAGAGTAGGAGGCAATACAGTGTAAAGCACAGATATCAACAATTTCAGTGAAGAGGATTTAAAGTTTTTTTGATAAATATATAATACTCCTAGAAAGCAGGAACAACACCATCACAGTGAGGTGAGGCACTCAGGTTGAAAATGATTTTAGTCTGCCCTTTGCACATGGGATTCTTAGAACAGTGGAAAAAATGTGAAAATAAGAAATAGCCATTAAAATAAAACACACAGAAGCAAAACAACAGCTAAGTATAATAAATTCATCTTCTAAACTATGTTCCCCAGATCAAGCAAGTGGAAGTAGTGATGGAACATCACAGAAGAACTGATGCCCTATGTTGGATCCACAGAAACTGACAGAGAATGTACCTGCTACATGAATGGATCCATAGACACATCCACTGAGCCATGATGTGTCACCATCTGCACACAAGCATCTCTGTGAGCAATGCCATCATAGTGCAGAGGGTGGGCATATAGCAGCATAGTGGTCATAGGCCATCACTATAAGGATGACAAACTCTGTTCCAGCAAAAACAAAAACAAGAAAAACTTGCATGACACATCCAAGAAAGGAGATGGAATGGCTGTTTGTCAGAGATTTCTTGATGGAATTAGGAACAGTGAAAGATGTAGCAGATATCAATGAAGGACAAGTTCTTAAGAAAGAAATACATGGGAAGTTGGAGATGCTGGTCAACAGTGGTGATGGTGATAATGAGGAGGTTCCCCATTATTGGTACCAGGAAAATTATGAGGAAGAGTGTGGCATAGAGTCTCTGTAGCATCCAGTCATCAGGGAATCCCATGAGCAAGAATTCTGTTATGAAGGTCATATTGGTATATTTCTCAGCCATGCTAATTCTTCACAGAGAAACCAGATAAAACATAACACATTCTTAATGACTGGTTTCCACCTGTTCTTTTCTGCTAGTTCCTTAATGCTCTTCTATCCAGAAAGGTGAACTTATGTTTATTATCAGTCTAATATGGAATAAATCCAACCTGTACAAATATGTAGCGTGAATAATAATATGAGCATTAATAAATCTGCCAGTGATCTTGGAGTGAACACAGAAATGCTGCTTCACTTGCTGTACCTTCAGACTGTGTAACACAGAGATAATAATTTTGGAGCATAATTGGAGTACACATGAGCTAAATTTCTTTACTAAACCAATCAATAAAATATTTTCTCCTTTTTCTACCAAGTTTATTTTTCTTTAAAAAAAATCCTTATATGTGTATGACTCTATTATTGGATCCTAGAAAAAAATATTTCAGTTTTCTAAAAGCAAGGAAATATTCTATATTTTTCAGAATTATAAAAATTTTGCAGGAAAATGAGATGACAAAATAAAGAAAATATATATTGGTATATCATGGAGTAAGTTTATTCTGAAAAGCTCTGTAATTGCATGTGGAGTTACAGAAATATGCGTGTACATCTCTGTTTTTGCCCACTGATCTGCAGTATAGGTAGCTATAAATGAATTATATATGTATGTGTGTGCTTATATTTGAGAGTGCAGTTGGCAAGCTTTCCAAATATCATATCTAATATCATTCCTTACTTCCCCCCAAAATGTTAGTGAGGCTGTTGTATATGAGTTACAATGGTGGAATTACTATTTCAATTACCAAATACAAATATTGGAATGAGAGAATCAGACCTCTTCAGAAATGTTAAGGCTTATACAATGCAGCTATGATCTGTCTAGTCAATGGAAAAATAAAAAGATATCAAAATATATCAGCTTGTCAGATACAGACTTGGCATAATGTACTGAACTGAATTGATTTGAAAGTAGTTTCAGCTATTTAAGCCTCTGTATCTTATCTTCCTTATTATTAGAGGAAAGGAGCATTTATAATAAAATAACCTACAAGATACATTTAAAAAATTTAACATGTCTTTTAGGGTGTCATATGGGCTAACAGCAAGTGAAAAACCTGGCGTGTGAAGAAACTATCTGTCATGAAAGACTGAAATTTGGCCACCATATAGAAATCTGCAGTGTCTTTCAATTCCATCTCTCCCTTAAGACATCATTCATGCAATGCAGATCTGGAGGTAGACATTGGAATAATACTATCCTTTTTAATACTCAGAAAACAGGGAACCTGGGTCTGAAAGAACAGGATTGTATCATATTACCTGAGTGCTTTCTAGATACCAATTCATTACCAAACTGCATTTTCCTTCCTCTTAAGTGTTTAGATTTAAAAGATCATAATATGTGTGCATTTCCTGGAGTTCTCAAGTGGCTAATTACACTGGAATCTAACTGACCATAAATTGGGACCAGTGGCTTAGTTTCCTGTGAGACCTTTATCAGCTTGGGATTTGAAGCCCAAGCAGTACAGATTTTCAGTCCAGTGCAGTCATACTTAAATTCATGTGTCAACTTGGCCAGATTATGGTGTCCAGGTGTTTGGTCAAGTAAGCACTGGCCTAATTGTTACTGTAAGGGTATTTTATGGACTGAAATCATTAGTAAGTTGATTGCAAATATGGCTGATTACATCTACAGTCAACTGAGGAGATTGCCTTCCATAATGAGAGATATTTACTCAGATTCTTTTGAAGACCATAAAAGGAAAAGTGGTGATTTCAGCAGTCAGAAGGGAGAAGTTTGAACTCTACATCAGTGAACCAGTTCCTTCTAGGGAATTCATCAAAACCTTCATTGGAGCCAGAAGCCTGTAACCTGCCCTAAAATATTGCACTTATTCATACCCATAGTCAAGTGAGACAAACACTATTATATATATATATAATCTATCTATCTGTATACCCATTCCATCAGTTCTGTTTCCCTAGAGAACCCTAATCCCATAATCACAGGAATGTGTGTGAATCACATTAAATAAATAAGAACAATACTAATGTGCAGGTCTTCTATTTTAATAAATTATTGGTGCCTTTTTGGCCAACTCAATGGGAGAAAATACTTGGTAAACATTTATTTGATAATGGCGTAATACCCAGCATATATAAAGAAATCCAACATCTTAAAAACAAAAAGACAAACAACCCATTTAAAAATGGACAAGAGACCTTTCCAAAGAAGAAATACAAATGGCCAAAAACCAACTCACTAACAATTAGGGAAATGCAAATAAAAACTACAAAGAGATATTATCTTTGACCTATTGGATTGGCAGTTATTAAAAAAAAGAGAGAATTACAAGTGATGGAGAGGATGTGGAGAAAAGGGAACACTCATTCACTGCTAGTTAGAATGTAGAATATAGCAGCCATTGTGGAGGAGAGTTTGGCAGTTCCTCAGGTAGCAAACTGTAGAACTGCCATATGACCCAGCAATAGAATGTATACAAAGAAGAATTGAAAGCAGGGACATGACAAGATATATGCACACCAATGTACATACCAGCATTATTCACTATTGCCAAAGGTTGGAAGCAAACCAAATGTCCCTCAACAGATGAATGAATAAGCAAACTGTGGTATATACATGCAGTGACATATTATTCAGCTGTAAGAAGGAATACAGTAATAACACAGAGAAAACATGAATGAATCATGAAGACCTTATGTTTAATCAATTAAGCCAGTCACTGAAGGGCAAATATTACATGACCTCATTGATATGACTTAAGCAAATTGAGCAGACTCTTAGAGCTAGAATCTGGAAGATAGTTTATCAAGGGACAAAAAAGAAGTAGAGAATGATGGGCCCATGCTCAATATGGGAAAATTCTATGATAAGGAATTTGGGCATCAGATAGGGGTGATAGTGGTGCTGTAATATGATTGGATTTTAAGGTGCTGGAATGTGATGGGACTAGGGTGGGATTTTGGTTTGGACTACCCATGGACATTAAGGGAGGGTGGGAGGAAGGAGCAGGTGAACTCCTGGCCTATGTAGGTCTGAGGTTAAAATTACATTGGTGAAACTGCTATTTTGGAAAATATGGCAGGGGAGGGTTACTGGTACAGGGCATCAGAGGTGAGGGGATATTCATCATAAGGTACACCTTTGCCATGCTTGTATGTAATAAGAAAGTGTTTATCTTGTTATTATGTGTTACCTCAGTGGGTGGAGACCCACACAATAAATAAGAAAATATTAAACTACCATCCTTGGTAGCCCTGCTGTGTTCTCAATTAGAGGGACAAGAATCTCTCAAGAAAGTAGACAGTGCCTAATAAAAGAAAACAGACCATTATGTCATGCCCTCAATATTACTGCATGTGACTATGAGCCATATTTTTCAAAAATTGAAACTTAATGGTTACCATAGGTTCTGGGGGCATGGTGAGGTAGAATAGAATAGATGGTAAATAGGGCATTTTTAGGGCCAAAAAATTGTTCTACATATCTTGTAATGATGGATACAGGCCATTTTAATTTTTGCCAAAAGGTATAAAAGTGTATGGTGCAAAATGTAAACCATAATGTAAATCATTGACAGGATTTGTAGCAATGCTTTCATATTTGTACATCAATTGTAATAAATGTACCATACATATATAAAGTGTTACTAGTGGGAGAGATTGGGAGAGGGGGAGTGGGTTGGTATATGGGAATCCCCTCTATTTGCTATGTGACTTTTCAGTAACCTAAAACTTCCTTGAAGACAAAACAAAAAAAAAATAAAACACTGAGAAACATAAGGAAGAAATTGCCACTCTACTTAAAAGATAACAGATCTTACAGTGATAAATGACAGAATAAAATAGTTTATTTTATTTTTAAAATTTTTATCCTTTTTTTTTTAACTTTGTATTTTATTTGTTATTTTTCATTAGTAGCTGTATTTTTTCTTCTTATTATTATTTTTTGTCTTTGTTTTTTAGGAGGTTTTGGACCAAAGAAGTGTCAAAACTATGGCAGGGGAGGATCACTGGTGTGGGGTATTGGTAAAGGGGGAATGTGTGGGGAGGGGTAAACATGGGCCATGCCTCTATGGCATAATAATATGTTCAGGTGATCTTGTGCCATTGTCTCATTGGATAGAAACTCATAAAATAACTGAAAGAATATTGAATTTCCATTCTGGGTAGTCTTATTACTTTCTTTAATACAGCAGCAAGAATCTCCTGAGTGCATGGGCAGTGATGAGTGAAGGAGGACAACTATGCCAGACCTTTATATTGACGGTTGTAGTTATGACCCTTTTATTGTGAAATTGAAACTAATTTTGTTTAAGAGTGAAATCCTGAAAGCCTCCTTGTTTCTCAAGGTGGCCTCTCTCTAAACCAAACTCAGCATATAAATGCACAACCTTGCCCCAGCTTGGGACATGACTCCTGGTGATGAGTCTCCCTACCAATGAGGGAGGATTACCAAGCACCTACTAGGGATGCATTTGGAAAATTATTTGACAAAAAGGAGGAAATTTTAAATTCAAATGAATTTTTTTGGCTAAGAGATTTCAAATTGAGATGGGAGGTCATTCCAGAGGTTACACTTAAGCATGACTCAGCAGCATATCATTGACTGCCACAGTAAACATTGCCTCAAACAGAGGAGTTCATGAGAACTCTAGAGACATCTAGACACTCTAAGTAGGGTAGACAGTATCAGGAAGTTGGCACCATTTTAGTGGGCCTTACTTTGGTATTTATGCTTCCCAATGTTAACAGAGTTAGACTCATTCATAATTTCCCTACACATGGTTTTTTGATCCCTTTTATTTGAACCTATTCTTAGCACCATACTCATTATACGTATGTTAGAGACACTTAACTCTTTGGTCTGTTCATATGCTCTTTGAGTACTGAATCTCAGGAGAGTTGCAACATCTACTTTCCAGTTCATTGGACACATCCAGGACTACTAATAAAATGATAATTATGGACACAGTCTCCATCCCATAAAACAGAGAGTATGTGTAACTGCTAGCAAGACAGTTCCATTTAACTGCCTCATGGGATCTAAGCCACCTCTCAATCAGAAACAGAGTAGGCATCGTCATACCAAATCCTCAAGATTCAGGAATGAACAAACTTAAAGGGGTAATTCAACTATGGACTAAAGTAGACATTTTATTACTCTAGCAAAGAAAAAACTCATAACAGTGATATGAAGGCAGTGGTCCCCAGAGATTCTGAGGGGAGGGAGAAGGAAGGATAGGTATAACATGGGGCTTTTTGGGGACATTAGAATAGTCTTGCATGCTATTGCAATGATGCAGGACATTATCCATTTTGCTAAAATCTATAAAAATTGTGTGGTACAAAGTGTAAACTATAATGTAAACTAGAATCATGGCTACTAGCAATGCTTCAATATGTGTTCATCAGTTGTAACAAATATATCATACTAGTGAAAGATGTTAATGGAGAAAAGTGTGGAAGGGGAGGGGGAGAGTTTATGTGAATCTCCCTATATTATTTACGTAATATTTATGTAATCTAAAGCTTCTTTAAAAAGAAAACATTTCCATTAAAAACAAATTATTACTGCCTTTTTGATAGGCATTCCTTGAACATCTGAATTCAGGTACTCATATGACCTAAATTCAGGAATTTATACATGTGAAAGTAGTTTGTCACTCCGTGTATTTTTTCCTTTATGCACATATATTTTATATTAAAGTAATCTATATGAAAATGTGTTAAACATTACATATAAAATAAAGTAAAAGTGTAATCTTTAACTCCATAATATCTCTAATTATAACGAATGGAAATATTGCCACTTAAAAGGCAGAAATTATTAGAATACATTTACAAAATTTCACAAGCATGTGATGTCTACCAAAAACTGCTGGAGTAGTTCCATTATTACCAAAAATTACTTACTAAAACTGAAGGAGACGTTGCATAATGATAAAAAGATCCATATGCCAAAAAGACATAATCTTAAGATTTGAGCGGAAAAACTTATGAAGTATAAACTGTCAGAAAGGAAAGGAAAAATTAACAAATCCACAAGTACAGTTTGAGATTTCAGCACTCCTTTCTCAGTAACAGAGTTAGTAGAAAGAATATCAACTGGGTTATAGAAAATCTGATCAATACTGTCAGCTAATTATATCTAAATGACATTTCTAAAATAGTCCACCCAACAAAAGCAGAAATCATATTCACATTCCTCTCAAGTTTACATGGAATACAACACACATTAATACATTTTAAAGAATTAAAAATATGAAATATGTTATCTGATAAAAATTAAATCAAACTTAAAATCAAGAACAGAATGATGACAGGAAAACCTCTAAATACTTCAAAATTAAATAGCAAATATCTAAAGAAAGCATGTGTCCAAGGAGAATTATTTTGATCTGAAATGAAATGAAAATACAACTACCACATATTGTGGAATGCAGGTAAAGCAGTGCTTTGAGGTCTTAACCTCAGGAGTCACCTTTACCAACAGTCTTGTTTTGGTGAAAGACTATAGAATTATCCAAATAAAAATAGATAAAAAGCTTGTAAAAATAATGGTGACTAATTAAACACATATATTTGCTTTGAATCTTCTCTAGATGAAGGACCCAAAACAACAAATGTAAATTACCAAATCTCCAAGGCAGCCAGAAAGAGCTCCAATCCCCACACCCAGGACAGTAAGGGGCGTTAAACCTCTGGCTCACTGCAGTCAACTGAGAAGAGAACCAACATCTTCCTCCCTCTCAGCTGTCAAAAGGGAAATGGGAGGGGTATTCGGGGGTCTTCCATTCAGTGAACTTGTCCAGGGAATGTGTTGAATTTTATCTCTGGCCAAACAAAAACACAGGAAACTGGAGAATGTAACAAAAGCCTCCATGGAAAGGTACACTGATGACCACCATAAGCTGGCAGGTCTGGAAATTGCATGGAGAATAATTGCTTTTTTTTTTTAATTTATTAAAGTATATCACTCATACATGAACATACATAAATAATAAGTGTATAGTAATAGTTGTGAACATACAAAACGAACATACATAACACCATACAGGGCCCTCATATCTCACCCTACCACCAATACCTTGCATTGTTGTGAAACATTTTTAACTAATGTTGGGTTCCCTGAACCCATCCTATCATTATTATTTTTTATATCATTTATACATAAACATACATAAACAATAAGTGTATAGCAAAGATTCTAAACTTACAAAGCAAGCATTCATAACATCATACAGGGGTCCCATACATCAACACTCCACCAATACCTTGCATTTTCGTGAGATGTTTGTTACAAATTATGAAAGAATATTGTCAAAACCTTACTACTAATTGTAGTCCTTATATTACATTTGGTGTATTTTTCCCCCAACCCACCCTATTATCATTTTTAAAATATATTTTAATGACAGAGGTTGTAAATTTACAAAACAAACATGCACATGTGCAGAAATCCCAAACAATACCCCTCCATCAACACACCACACCGTGGTGGAATATTTGCTACAGATTATGAGACAATATCATCCGATTATTTCCAGGTCCACATCATACATTTGGCACACATTTTCCATACTACCCCATTATCAACACAGTACACCCTTGGCATAGACGCAATAATATTACATTATTACTGTTTACCACACTGCATAGGTCACTCTAGTTGCATTTTTCCCATGCTTCTCCACATTCCCACCACCCTGCAATAATGATGTACATCTGCTCTAGCTCAAAAAGGACACTTTTGCTTCTGTACCATCAACCCCTATTCTCATGCACCTCTGGGTTTACTGTGCTATTCAGTCTCTAGATTATTCTCTAGCTGTCAATTGGCATTAATTTCCCTACACTACCATTTTCAGCCACAACCCCATTTATAAACCAGCTGTTACTATAATGTCTTACCATCAATTCTGTTCATTTCCACACTTTTACAGTAAAGCTAATTAAAATTTCTACATACATTAAATAACAGTAGTCCATCTCTGTTCTCCTCTTATCTCCTTTAAGAATCCGCCACCTACCACTAGTCTTGAAGATATTTTCCCATATTTTTTCTACAAGATTTATGGTTTGTGCTTTTATATTTAGGTTTTTGATTCATTTTGAGTTAATTTTTGTATGGGATGTGAGAAAGGGTTCTCTTTCCTTCTTTTGCTATGGATATCCAATTTTCTCAGCACCATTTGTTGATTTTTACTATTCTGCCCAAGGTCTGTGGGTTTGAAAGGCTAGTCAAAAATCACTTGACTATAGATGTGAGGAACTGTTTTTTAACCTTCAATTCAGTTCCATTGGTCTATGTGTCTATCTTTATGCCAGTACCATGCTGTTTTTACCACTGTAGCTAGGTGATATGACTTAGTCTGGAAATGAGAGTCTTCCAACTTCACTTTTCCTGTTTTAAGATGTTTCCAGCAATTCTGGAGCTCTTACCCTTCCAAATAATTTTGATAATCATGTTTTCCATTTATTTAAATGATGCTGGTGGAATTTTTATTGGGATTGCATAGAATCTGTATATGACTGTGAGTAGAATTGTCATCTTAATGATATTTAGTCTTTCAATCCATGAGCATGGAATGTTCTTCCAATTATTTATTCATTTTTTTAAATTTATTTTAAAAAATGAGTTGTAGTTTTCAGAATACAAGTGCTTTACATAATTGTTTAAGTTCATTCCTGAATATTTGGGTTTTATCTGTCATATTTTACTTTCACCACTCTTTGACACTTTTAGTTACTTTTATTGAAATAATCTTCATTTCTAGACTCTCTTCCAGGCCTCTCTCTCCTGTCTTTGCTATTCAGGTTGTAGCACACACTTTAGTATTTTCTGCAAAGCAGGACTCTTGGTTACAAACTCTCTCAGTTTCTGTTTATCTGTGAATATTCTAAACTCACCTTCATTTTTCAAACACAATCTTGCCAGATATAAGATTCTTAGCTGGAAGATTTTCTCTTGCAGTATCTTAAGTATATCACTCCACTGTCTTCTTGTCTCCATGGTTTCTGGTGAGAAACCAGCACTTAATCTTATTGTGCATCTCTTATATGTTGTGCATTGCTTTTCTCTTGCTGCTCTCAGAATTTTCTCCTTGACTTTCGCATTTAACATTCTGATTAGTATGTTTCTCAGAGTTGGTCTACTCGGGGTTTTTTTGTATGGGAGTATGTCGTGCTTCTCAGACATGAGTATACATGTCCTTTAATAGGGTTGGGAAATTTTCTACCATTATTTTTTCAAATATTCCTTCTACACCTTTTCCTTTCTCTTCTTCTGAGAGGTTCATGGCATGTATGTTTGCATGCCTCTTGCTGTCCTTTAGTTCCCTGATACCTTGTTCAAGTTTTCCCAATCTTTTCTTCATCTGTTCTTTTGTATGTTCACTTTCCAAGGCCATTTCTTCAAGCTCAACAATCCTTTCTTCTGCTTCCTCAAGTCTGCTATTATATGATTCCAGTGTGTTTTTAATTTCATTTATTGCAAATTTCATTCCATAAGATCTGCTATTCTTCAATGTATGCTTTCAAATTCTTCTTTGTGCTCATCCAATGTCTTCTTAATATCCTTAATTTCTTTTGCCTTCTCATTGAATTTATTAAGGACATTTGTTTGAACATCTATAATTAGTTGTCTCCACTCCTTTATGTCATCTGGAGGCTTATCTTGTTCCTTTACCTGGACCATATCTTCCTGTTTTTTGGTGTGAATTGTAATTTTTTGTTGGTGTCTTGGCATCTGGCTTGCCAGAGTATTTATTCTTGATGCAGTTTTTCTCTTTAGTTTAGTGCTTCCTGCCCTTTCTCCCTTCCTGGTTGTGAAGTAGGAGCCAAGGATGTAGTTTGTGCTATAAGCTATCAAGGTTTAAGCTACCTTCATTGCCCCAAGGACCGGTGAAGATTCCACAACTTTCTCCTTTTCCAATAGTGGGAACAAAGCCACAGATGTGTTGAATAATCCAATTCATGCCAGCCTAGATTGTAGTTGCCCAAAGAGACTGATGAAGATTCATGCCCCTTTCTCCTCTGCCTGAGGTGGGGATGGAGCTGCAGGTGTTGGCAGCAATCTATGCAGTGCAGGTCCAAGATGGCTACAGTTGCCCAGGTAGAGTTCTGATTATTCAATTTGTGCCAGCTAAATGGACTTGCAGTTAGCTGGATAGGCTGGTGCAGGGCCTGTCATCTGCCTTCCTGCTAGAGGTGGGGCTGAAGCCTAGGCAAGGGATGCAGGTTAATCTGAGTGAAAGAAACAGGCCTCTACAATCACTGTGATATTCGGTCAGCCCGGCCTCCCCTCATGCTGGGGGTTGAGTCAAAATTGCAGCTACCAGCCTCCTTGTAGCTTGGACAAGCACAAATTTTAGCTGTTCTTAGGGTTATACTTTAGCCCACTAAATTTACTAATAAGTAGGTGAATTTGGTGCCCAACCATCTTTTCCTCCCCCATTTTGGGAAGTGGAGATTTCAATTCCAGTTGTGGAACAGTTCCCAAGGCGGCTTGTGCCTCTAGTGGATCAGAGCAGAAATAAATGAAATTGAGAGCACACACAAAAAATAGAAAGAATGAACAAAACCAAAAATTTGTTCTTTGAGAAGATCAACAAAATTGACAAACCCTTAGGTAGGCTGAAAAGAAAAAAAGACAGAAGACACAAATAAAGAAAATCAGAAATGAAAGGAGGACATTACCTATGACCCTGCAAAAATGAAAAGTCATAAGAGGATACTATGAACAACTGTGTGCCAAAAGACTACAAAATGTAGACAAGATGCACAAATTCCTGAAAAACACAAAACACTTACAGTGACCTAAGAAATAGAAGGCTTCTACAAACCATTCACAAGCGAAGTGATTGAAATAGTCATTACAAGCTTCCAAAAGATGAAAAGCTTAGCCCCAGATGGCTTCACATGTGAATTCTACCAATCATTCAAAGATGATCTAATACAAATCTTGCTCAAGTGCTTCCAAAAAGTTTAACAGGAAAGAACACTATCAATTCTCATTTTGTGAAGCCAACACCACCCTAATAATGGGACCAGATAAAGATAATATGAAAAAAAGAAAATTAAAAATAAAATGTACCATAATGCATAAAGATACCAAAATCTACAACAAAATACTTTCAAACAATGCAAATATTCTTGCATGTCCTGATTTTGTGATAATCAGGGTACACTAAACAATCACTGTATTAGACACCATGCATGTGTCCCCAGACCTAGTTTTCTCCCTAGGTCTGGGTTTTAGAATGCTGGTGATAAACTAAGTCTGATTTATTATATGACCATCCTTTATGTGATCAAGATATCTTTGATGAGCTTTAAGAGATATAGCAGGGGGACAGATGTGTCTCAAATGGTTGGGCATCGTTCTCCCATATGGGGTGACCTAGGTTCGATCTCGGGGAACTTCTGATAAAAATTTAAAAAAGAAAAATATAGAAGGCAAAGTCCACCAGGTACAGCACACAGGTGTGCTGTCAGGCTGTGCAAGCAGGTGAGCCCCCCCAAGGCCCGCATGTAGGTGTGCCACCATGCGCTAAGAGCAGGTGCACCACCAGGCCCTGCAAGCGAGTGTGCTACCAGGCCCTGCGTGAGGGTGCGCAGTCAGGCCCCACAAGCCATGCAGCAAGAAGATGACATAACAGGAGAGTGACACAAGGGAGAGTCAAGACTAGACATGCCAAAAAGCAGGGAACTAAGGTGCCACAGGCGGTAGTATGCCTTTCTCCCACTTTGGAGTTTCTGAAGATCAAATCCAATTGAAGACAGGAGGAGAAGGATGAGAAGAGAGGGCAGGAAATGGACACAGAGAGTTGACTGGAGAATGGACACAAAAACAGGAAAAGTGGGGTGGAGGGTAAAAATGGATAAAGGTAAATAAATAAATAAATCCTTTTTAAAAAAGTATAAGGGAGTAAGATACAGACTATAGTCAGCAGTAATACGCTGATGATGCTCTTTCATAATTTGTTAACAAATGTTTCACAACAAATTTGTGATGGGGTGATATGTTGGAGCCCTGTATGATGCTATGTATATTTGTTTTGTAAGTTCACAATGTTCACTGAACACTTATTGTTTATGTATATTCATGTATGAATGATATACTTCAATAAATTGTTTTAAAAAAATACTTGCAAACAGAATCCAAAAGCACATGAAAAGAATTATATAAAACAGTCAAGTGGGTTTTATCCTAGGTATGTAGCAGTGGTTCAACACAAGAAAATCAATTAGCATAATAAACCATATTGATAAATTGAAGAAAAAATATCACATGATCCTCTTGATTGATGGAGAAAAGACATTTGTCAAAAAACAGCACACTTACTTGGTAAAAACTCTCCAAAAAATTGGAATACATGGTGAAGAGCATATATGGAAAACATTCACCAGCATTGTACTCAATGGTGAAAGCCTGAAAGCTTTCCTGCTGAGATAAGGAACAAGTAAAGGAGGCCCACTGTCACCACTGTTATTCAATATTGTGCTAAAATTCCTAGCTAGAGCATTTAGGATAAAGAAAAAAGTAAAAGGCACACAAATAGAAGAGAGAGAAGTAAAATTTTCACTATTTCCCAATGATTTGATCCTATACCTGGAAAATCCTGAAAAATCCATTAAAAAAACTACTAAAATTAATAAACAAATAAAGCAAAGTGGTGGAATACTAGTTTAATACACAAAAATCAATAGTGTGTCTCTACATTACTCATGTGCAATCTGAGGAGAAAACAGAAAAAAATTCCATTTACACAATGGGAAAATAATTATTTAGTTATAAACTTAACCAGGGACTTAAAGGATCTCTATTCAGAAATCTAAAAATCATTGCTAAAAGAAACCAAAGAAAAAATTGAAGGGCATTCTGTATTCATAGATTGGAAGACTAAATATTGTTAAGATGACAATTATACCTGAAATATTTTACACATTCAATGCAATCCAATAAAAATCCCAACAGCCTCATTGGAAGAAATGGAAAAGCCAATTATCAAATTTATTTGGAAGCGTACAGGGCCCTGAGTAGCCAAAAATGTCTTAAAAATGAAGAATCAAGTAGGAAGATTAACACTTCCTGACTTTAAATTATATTACATAGCTACAATGGCAAAAACAGCATGGCACTGAATAAAGACAGATAAATTGACCAGTGAAAGTGAATCAAGAACTCCGAAATAGACCTGCACATCTAAAGTCAAGTGATTTTTGAAAACACTGTCAAGCCATTCAAGCTGGGCAGAACAGCTATTTAACAAATGGTTAAACAGGGATAACAGGATAGCCATATCCGTATTTCATGCCTCATAAAAAATTAATTCAAAATGGATCAAAGATGTAAATATAATTGTGAAAACATTAAAACTACTAGATAAAAATATGGGAAAACATCAAGATCTTGTGGTAAGTGATAGTTTCTTAAAACTTACATCCAAATTTTGAGAAGCAAAAGAAAAAAATAGATAAAAGGGACCTCCTCAAAATTAAACACTTTTGCACCTCAAAGGACTTTATCAAAAGGATAAAAATGCTGCCTACTCAATGGGATAAATATTTGTAATAACATATCCAATAAGGGTTTAATATCCTTGAAATATAAATATATCATACAAACGAACAATGAAAAGATAAACTACCTGATTAAAAAATGAGCAAATGACTGGAAAACATTGCCCAAAGGGGGAAAAAAATTGCAAAGAAACACATGCAAAATGTTAATCATCACTAGTGATTACTGAAATGCAAATCAAAACTATGAGATATTATTTCATACTTATTTGAATGGTAACTATTAAAAAGTTAGAAAATTTTAAGTGTTGGAGAGGATGTAGAAAGAAAGGAATGCTTCTTCCATGTTGATGGAAGTGTAGAATGATACAGGCACTGTGTAAGATTGTCTGGCATTTCCTAAGGAAATTAAATATAGACTTATCATGTGACATGACAATACCATTACTAGGTATGTACTCAGTAGAAGTGAGAGCAGTGACATGAATCAATATCTAAACACCGATGTTTGTAGAGGTGTTATTCAAGATTGCCAAAAGAAGTTAACAACCCCGGGTGACTATCAACCAATGAATGGATAGACAAATTGTGGTGTATACACATGATGAAATATTATGCAGCAGTAAGAAGAAATGAAGTAATGAAGCATATGACAACAAAAATGAACCTGGAAGACATTATGTTGAGTGATGCAAGCTAGACACAAAAGGACAAATACTGTTTTGATTGTGCTATCATGAACTGTATTAGTCAGCCAAAGGGGTACTGATGCAAAATACCAGAAATCTATTTGCTTTTATAATGGGTATTTCTTTGGGGTAGAACCCCACAGTTACCAGGCAATAAGGCATAAGTTACTTCCATCACCAAAGTCTGTTGCCACGTGTTAGAACAAAATGGCCGCTGACATCTGCCAAGAGTCCAGGCTTCCTGGGTTCCTCTCTTCCCAGGGCTTGTTTCTCTCCAGGATCAGCTGTTCTGCTCTCTCCAGAAGGTCATCTGTAGAGTATCAGGCAGTCAGCTCTGTCTCTCTCCCCAGGGCTCGATTCTCTCTCAACTCAGCTGATCTGATCCTCTGTGTGCTTACTTTCCCAGGCTCCAGCTCAAAACTCCAGCATCAAATCTACAGCTCACTCCTCTGCTTTGCCATGCTGTTTTATGGTCATTCCCCACTGACCAAAAGGGTGAGACTCAACATCCTACTGACATGGCTCAATCAAAGCCTTAATCATAATTTAATCATGCCCAAATACAGAGCAATTTACAAACATAATCCAATATCTATTTTTGGAATTCATAAACAAGGCCAAACTACCAGAAAACTAATTATATTGGGTAAATTCATGGAGTTATTAATACAATATAGGAAGCCAGAAAAAAGAATGAGGGTTGAGACTGGAAATCTGAGGATTAATCTGTGGAGAATTGGTAAAAAGTTGTGTGTAAATGTTTGGAAATGAATAGAAATGGTGAAAGCACAAAGTGTTTGTACCTAGCAGAGCTCTTATATGGGTACGACAGTGATTGAAAGGGCAAGTCTAAGGTCATGGATATTACTAGAAGGAAAACTAAAAAATGTAACATAGGATTGTATAACATAGTGAAACCTTATGTAAAATATGAATATGGGTGATGTAGCAAATATAAAGCTTTTTTTACAATATATATATACAAATAAACTAGAGAGATGAAAACAGAATAGCAGTTATGTATGGCAGGTGAAGCATAAAGAGATTGAGAGGTGTTGAGATATTATGTTTATTATTATTGTTATTGAAATATTGAAAATGCTCTAAAAATGACTGAAGTGATGAATTCCCAAAAATGTCATTATACTGAATACCATTGATAGAACTATGCTTTTAAAATAATTAATTAATTAATTAATTTATTTATTTATTTATTTTTCTATCTGGCTGCATCATATTTTTGGTGCATCTCTTCACCATGCAGGGACCTGTGCCTGCTGTGCAGGTCTTGGACATCTTTTTTCTTTTTTTAACCAGGAGGTCCCATGGATCGAACCTGGGCCTTCCATATGGTAAATGGCAGCTCAATTGCTTGAGCCACAGCTGCTTCCCTTTGCTTTATTAAATAGTATCAATAAAATAGGTTTGTTAAATAAGTATACAATACAGTAAACATCAGCTTCCATTCTCAACCCTAATTCTCTCTCCTAGTAACCTATATTCCAGAGTTTACCTCCATAAATTGACTAGTCATATTGAGTTCATATTAGTGTGATCATACCATATATATTTTTTTGCATCTGGTGTTTTTAACTCAGTATAATGTCCGTAAGGTTCACCCATGTTGTCACATGAATACCAATATGATTTTTTCTTACAACTGAAATGTTTTCCAATGTATGTATATAACACATTTTGTTTATCCACTCCCATTCAACAGTTGATGGACCTTTAGTTTATTTCCATTTTTCAGCAGTTGTGAAAAATGCTGCTATGAACATCTGTGTGCAAATATCAGTTAGCATCCTTGCTTTCAGTTCTTCTGAATATATTTCTATTAATAGTAATGGATTGTTGAATCATATGGCAGTTCTATTTCAGATTTTGAGGTACCATGACACTGTCTCCCACAGAGACTGTACCATTCTAGAACCCCACCAAGAGGGAAGGAGTGTTCTTATTTCTCCACTTCCTCTCCAGCACTTGTGGTTTTCTTTTTTTATATAATGGACATTCTATATGGTTTGAAATGATATTCCATTGAAGTTTTGATCTGCATTTCTCTAATAGCTTGTGATTTTTAACATTTTTTTCATGTGCTGTTTGGCCATTTGTATTTCCTCTTTGGATAAATGTTTATTCAAGTCTTTTGTCCAGGTTTTATTTGGGTTATTTTTCTTTTTTCTTTTCTTTTTTTTTCATTGAGTTGTATGACCTCTTTGTATAAAATGGAGATCAAACCCTTTTTGGATACGTGGTTTCCAAATATTTTATTCCATTCAGCAGACTGCCTTTTTATTTTCTTGTCAAAGTCTTTTGAAGGGAAAAATGCTTTCCTTTTGAGGAGGTCTCATTTATGGATATTCAGAGCAGAAATAAATGAAATCAAGAAAAAATATAGAGGGAATCAACAAAACCAAATCTTGGTTCTTTGAGAAGGTCAACAAAATCAGCAAACCCTTAGCTAGACTGACAAAGAGAAAGGAGAGAAGATATAAATTTTAAAAATCAGAACTGAGATTGGGAACATAACTACTGAATCAACCAAACTAAAAAGGATCATAAGAGGATACTATGAATAACTGTATATCAACAAACTAGACAAAATGGGCAAATTCCTAGAAACTTCTGAAAAACATACTCTGACAGTAAAAGAAATAGAAGACCCTAAGATACCAGTCAGAAGTAAAGAAACTGCAATAGTAATCCAATCCTCCCCAAAATGAAAAGCCCAATACCAGATGGCTTCATATATGAATTCTACCAATCATTCAAAGAATAATTAATACAAATCTTTTTCACACACTTCCAAAAATATAAACAGGAATGAATGACATCAAACTCATGCCACATATCTCCTTAATATCAAAGCCAGATAAATATAACATGAGAAGTGAAATTATAGAACAATTTCTGTAATGAATATATATTCCAAAATCCTCAGCAAAATGTTTCTTAATGAATCCAACAACATATTAAATGAATTATACATCATTTTATTTATTTTTAACAACTCATTATGTGTACTTGTATAATAAACATACCTTAAATAAAGGCATTCAATTTTACTTTAATAAAAGACTACAGGAACAGGTGATACAGCTAAAAAATAAAATAAGAAATTAAAGTTACCTAAGCTATAACAGAAAATAAAATATATGTAGAAAGACTAATGTCAATATAACTTGAATATAATACTATTCCAAAATTGTATAAATCTAATAATATACCACAACATGAAATTATATACAGCATAAAATAAAGAGAATAAAATATAAAGTTCATAATTATAATTAAGTAAAAATTTTTAAAAGTCTCCATTTATATGAGGCATTATGTAAAATGTTAAATATTACATATAAAATTGGACTACTGACATATATATATAATACCAGATCTAACAAAGTTAAAATTCACATTATTTTTAAATGATGTTTCTTAACGCTGGCCAATGTTTCACATTACGGAACATTTGGCAATTTCTGGCAACAATTTTCATCATCAATGTTAGGGGAGGGATCTGCAATTGGTAACTTTGGGGTAGAGACAAGAGGTGTTGCTAAACATCTGCTTTAGTCTCCAGCATCCTAAAACACATACTCTGCAATCTGTTCACATCAACAAAAGGAATGCATTGGTTCACAGATTTAAGTCTAGGAGGTCTAAATTCAAGGCATCATCAAGGTCATGCTTTCTCCAAAAAGACCATGGCATTCTGGGTCTCACTAAGGGTAATCCATGGCTTTTCTTTTATGTCAGCCCCCCTATCTTGTTTGGGCTAGATTGACTTCCAGCTTCTGGCAGCTTCTGTGGCTTTCTGCCTATGTGTCTGAATTTCAATCTGCTTATAAAGGACTCCAGAAATAGGACTAAGATCGTTCCTCATTCAGTTGGGCAACATGTTAATGAAGTAACCTCATCAAAAGATCCTATTTACAATAGGTTCACACCCACAGGAATAGAATATGTTTAAAAATAGGAGTTATATGATGTAATTTAGATATAATGTGCTTGGTGGATTAGAATAAAAGCAGGTGACCAGTTTGAGGGCTACTGTATTGGTACCATGCTGGTAGTAACAGTAGTGATAAATGATTATATTCATAAAACATATTAAAGAATTAGTTGACCATGCTTAGCAAAGGAATGTAAGTGGGATAAGAAGACAAACTAGGTTAATTGGCTTAAACAGCTGGTAAAAGATATTTGCATTTACTAAGATGAGTTAAATTGGAGTTTGAATGAGTGTACAAAGAAATAAAAAATTATCTTTAGATGTGTTGTGGTTGAAATACTTACTGCATGTTTACTTGAAGATTTCAAGTAGGTGGTTAGATGTATTAATGTGGAGCTCAGGGGTAAGATAAAAGCTGTAGGTTTAAATTTAAGACTTAGCAGTGTATGACTGATATTTAAGCCTAAGGCAAATACGTAGATTGATAAGTGGGTATTCCAGGTCCTCAGTTCTGGGATATTCCAACATTTACAAGTCAGAAAGAAGAGGAAGATGCTTTAAGGGGAATGGAAGAGAGTGATCAGACAGGTAACAGAATAACTAGGAGAATGTGGTTAGATAGGAAGCAGAGGGACTGATCACCTATACCAAATACTGCTGAAAAGTCAGGTAGAGTGAGGACTGGCACTTGAACACTGATTTTGGCAAGGTAAATTTGTTGGTGGGCAGCTTAGCAGAAAGTATTTCAGCAGAGTCATGGGAATTGAAATAGTTATTGGAATGTATTACTGAGAAAATGGCTAACATTCACATTCATTTGATTTAAGATAATGGTAGGGAAAGGATGGTCTTTTCAATAAATGGTGCCTAATCAATTGGGTTATCTACCTGATTTCTACCTTATACAGTGAAATCAATGTTCAATGGATTGTTGATTTAATATGAAAATATAAAATAGAGAATCTTAATATATTTTCATGACCTTGGGATTGGACTACCTTAAAATTAAGAATTTATGTTCATTAAAACCTACCATTAAGAGAGTAAAAGTGCCACTCAGCACCTGAGTAATAGAAGATACTTGTAATATATATGATGGTCATATCCAGAATATATAAAGAATTCCTAAAAATCAGCAAGAAAAAGACATAATACAGAAACAACCCAAATATCCTTTAGCTGGCAAGTAGATAAACAAATGTGGTATACCCATACTAAGAAATATTATTTGGCCATAAAATGGAATGAAGTACTGATACATGCTACAACGTGAATGAGCTTTGATAACATTATGGTAAGTGAAAGAATCCAGGACAAAGGTAACATATTAGTTGATTTCACTTGCATGAAATATCCAGAATAGGAAAACCTGTAGAGTCATAAATCAGATGAATCCTTTCTGGAAACTGAGTGGAGGAGGGAATAAGAGGTGAGTGTTTAATGGGTGTAGGGTTTCTTTGGGTGGGGGGTAATGAAAATGTTATGAAAGCAGATAGTGGCAATGGATGTACAATATTGATAATGTACTAAAAGCCACCGAATCATACACTTTAAAATGACAAATTTTGTTGCATGATATTTTCCCACAAAAACACTCAATATAAATGGACAGACACTATATTAAAGAAGATGTTCAGTTGGCCACCAAACATATGAAAAAAAAACTTAAATTCAATTTTCATCAGGGATTGCAAATTCAATCAGTTAAATTTTTATCAAAATGTTGGAAAAAATAAATTACAAATAATACCACACAAAATACAAATAAATAACAGAAATAAATTAAATTATAAAATAAACCTATATTAGAAGGGTTCAAAAATGCCAAAATTAATCCTTAAAAAATATAATACACTCAATGGTTCTCACTTTCATCACAGACTTGTGCTTTCAAAACTTCAGTAAAATTTGGGATGTTTTCATTACTCTGAAAGGAAAAATCCCATAACACATATACCCTCTTATTGTCACTTAGAATTGATATAATAACTTCTTTGCAATTGCTGCAAAAATATTACAATATTACCATTAACTATTGTCTATAAGGTACATTAGATGTAATTTTCCCCTTGTATCATCATATTCTTAACACTTTGTAATAGAACAATATTTTTATATTTGAACTATTAATCAGAATCTTTATCCACCACCAAGATTACCATGTTACATTAGCGTCTGTGGCTCAAGCAATTGAGATCCCATTTACCATATGGAAGACCTGTGTTTGATTCCTTGGACCTCCTGGTAAAAATGGAAAAAAGGTGTAACAGACCTGCATGTCATGAAGAGGTGCAGATGCCCATGTTGCAAAGTGACACACCAAAATATAAAAATACTGCACAACCAGATAGGAAAAAAAAATTACCATGCTACACAGTCCCTAGATTATCCTCTAGTATTCTATCTGTTGAAATTTACATCCCTAGACTACCCATTTCAGTAATAATCATATTTATATATCAACAGTGTCACTTATACTCACTAAGATGTGTTACCTTCAACTTTACTGAATGCACAATTTGAATGGATTATACAAAGCAAGGGACTGCATAGCACAGTGAAACCTGTAGTGGAAGATGGACTGTGGTTAACAGATCAAATATGGGAATTTTCTCTCATGAACTTTAGCACATAAATAATAGTAACAAAGGGAATTCATAATAGGGTGGCCTTTGGGAAAATACACACCATCTATAAGATATGGACTATAGCTAGTAGTAATATTTTGATGATGCTTTTTCATAATTTGTAAGAAGTATTCCAAAAAGTGCAAGGTTTTGTTGGTGGGGTAATTTTTTATAACTCTGTACGATATCATGTATATTTGTTTTGTAAGTTTGCAACTTTTACTATACATTTAATGTTTAATTATGTTCACATATAAATGATATATACAATAAATTTTTAAATGAATAAATTTTCAATGAAAAATTAATATGCTCAATAAATCAAAATGAATGATTTATTGAACAAATCACTTAGAACAAATGACCTATTTTAGAAATAAATAAATATATATTGCAAATATTATATATTTATATAACAAAATATTATATATATTATATAACAAAGGCATTTTATATTTTATAATGATCCAAGTATACATTTCACAGTAATGAATAGTATAGTTTATATTAAATTTACAAACTTCCAGAAAGCAAAATTGATAGATCAAAATGACAAAATATGATTAGTAATAATTCTTTAATAAATTGATTTGGGCATTATAGCAATTGGGTAGTACAAAGGGAGATCCATGTAAATATAGAATCACCAATTATAATTTTAAATAAGGAAGAAATTTTGTCTTATTTCAGGAATGCAAGATTTTTTATGTTTATCTTTTGAAAGTCAATTTGCCAAATCAGCAAATATTACATCTCAATATAAAATAAATGAAATATCCTATTATATTTAATACATTTTAAATTATATGAACTCAATCTATACCCCAGAACATCTCTGTGCACAGGTAACTTTTCCAAGGTCATTGTTGACTTTACATGCTGATTCTTGGTGGATGTCTTTTCTCCCAGTCCCATGCAAATATTGAAAACAGGATGATTACATGAATATAAAATTCAGACTCAACAAAGTAATATATGTGGTTAGAAGTCAGGACTGGAGTCACTGGGTATGGCCACACAGAAAAGAGGTTATTGACTGGAAGGGAAAACTAACAGAAATTATAGAGTATCAGGGATAATGTAATGCTTGATCTGAGTGCTAATTACAAAGAAGTGCTTAATTTCTGAAAATTCATCCTCAGCTACAGCACATTTCCTTATGATTTTTAATTTCAAAATTATTTTTTGTAATAATAAACTTATTTTTAGAAAAGTTTTAGATTAAAAAAAAACTACATGAAAATATAAGGGAATATGTCTACCGTCATGCCAATGTCATGTTGTTTTTACCACTATCCGTAAATAATATGCATTAAAGTCAGTAAGTGAGAGTTCTCCAACCTTATTCTTCATTTTAAATCATTTTTGGCTATTCAGGGTCTTTTCCTTTGCAAAAATATTTGATAATTGGCTTTACTATTTCAGTAAAAAAAGGCTGTTGGAGTTTTTTATTAGGATTGTGTTGAATCTGTAAGTCATTTTAGGTAGAATTGATATCCTATCAATATTTAGTCTTCCAATCCATGAACACGGAATGTTCTTCCATTTATGTATGTCTTTTTTCATTTCTTTTAGCAATATTTTATAGTTTTCTGAATACAGGTCCCTTATATCTTCAGTTAAGTTTATTCTTAAATATTTGTGTGTTTTTTTAGTCACTATTTAAATGGAATTGTTTTTCTGACTTCCTCCTCAGATTGCTTATCAGTAGTGTGCAGAAACACTACCGCTTTTTGTGCTTAATCTTATATCCTACCGTTTTCCTGAAATGATCTATTAGTTCCAATAGCTTTGTTGTGGATTTTTCATGATTCTTTAGATATAGATCATATAGGATCCATCAGGAAAGAGCAAAAGTTTTACTTTCTCTTTTCCTGTTTGGGTGAAATTTATTTCCTTATCTAGGTAAAGTTCTCTAGCTAGAACTTTTAGCACAACATTGAATAACAGTAGTGACAATGGTCATCCTTGTCTTATTCCTGGTCTCAGTGGTAAAGCTTTCACTCTTCCACCAGCTAAAATTTTTTAGCACAATATTAAAAAACAGTGGTGGCAATGGTCATCCTTGTCTTATTCTTGATCTCAGTTGTAAAGCTTTCAGTCTTTCCCTGTTGAGTACAGCGTTAACTGTGGGTATTTCATATATATATAATACCCCGTTGAGTAAGTTTCCTTCTATTCAATTTTTGGGGTGTTTTTTTATAAAGAAAGGATGTTGTATTTTGTTAAATGACTACTCTGCATCAATTAAGATGATCATGTGATTTTTCTTCTTAATTTTATTAATGCAGTGTCTTACACTATTTGATTTTCTTGTGTCAAATGTCTCTTTCATACCTGTAATAAAATCCACTTGATCATGGTGTATAATTTATTGTTCTTTTGGAATCATTAGCAAATATTTTGTTGAGGAGACTTTCATCTATATCCATCAGAGAAATAGGACTTTAATTTTCTTTTTTCATATTATCTTAGTCTGGCTTTGGTAGTAGGGTGATGGTTTCAAAGAATGAGCTTGGTGGGGTCCATACTATTCAATTTTTTTTGGGAGAATTTGAGCAAGATTGGTATTGTATCTTCTTTGAATGATGGGTAAATTTACCCATGAAGCTATCTGGTCCTGGGCTTTTAATTTTGGGGAGATTTTGATGACCGATATGTCTCATTATTTGTGACAGGTTTGCTGAATTCTTCTACTTCTTCTAGGTTCAGATTAGGTTGCCTGTGGTTTTCTACAAATATGTCCATTTTGTCTATATTGTCTAGTTTGTTGGAATAAAGTTGTTCATAGAATTCTCTTATGATCTCTTTATTTCTTCATGGTCAATGGTAATGCACCGCACTCTCATTTCTGATTTTACTTATTTACATCTTCACTCATTATTTTCTCTGCAGATCTGGCTTTGAATTTGTTGATTTTTCTGGTTTTGTTGATTCTCTCTACTTATTACTATTGTTGCTCCCGATTTAATTTTTTTCTGCCTTAATTTTTATTATTTCTTCCCCTCTCTTTGCTTTGTGATTAGTTTGCTGTTCTTATGTTGGAACCAAATCAATAATTCAGAAATAGACTCTCACATCTATGGTCAAGTGATTCTTGACAAGGCTATCAAACACACCTGGGAAGGTCAGAACACTCTATTCAAAAAATGGTGCAGAGATAACTGGAAATGCATAGCTAAAAGCAAGAATGAGGAACCCTATCTCATACCTTATACAAAAATTAATTCAAAAATGCATCAAAGACCTAAATATAAATACTAGAGCCATAAAGAAACTAGAAGAAAATGTCAGAAAACATTTTCATGACCTTGTGGTATGTGGTATTTCCTTAAATCTTACACTCAATGCACAAGGAACAAAAGAAAAATAGAAAAATGGAAAGTTCTTAAACTTAAACAATTAGTGCTTCAAGTAAGTTTGTTAAGAAAGTAAAAAGGCAGACTACTCATTGGAAGAAAAGTTTTATCAACTGAATATGCAATAAGGTTTTTTTTAATTAAACAAATCAATTTTATCGAAACATATTAATGAAACATAAAATTTATACTGAGTGTTCAAAAATGATATTTGATATGCTCACATAGCTGTGCATTCATCACTTTAATGATTATAAAAGAATTTTCATTACTTCAGAAAAAATAAACAAAAACAGACAAAAATCAAGAAATTTCCTCACCTCTAAATCTGTTTCCCCTGCTGTACATAGCTATTATTTCTGGCTATTTTTGCACAATTATTTGTTTATTAAGCAGATTTATTGGGATATATTCACATACCATGTGATCTATCCAAACTGTGTAATCAATGACTTTTTTAACTGTTAAAAATTCCTTTATTGTAAAATTGTAAACTATTAGAAAAATAAATTGAACATAATTACAAATGTCCAAAGAGAGTTCAAGGCCAAGTTAGTTTTAAAATAATCAATTATAAAACATATTAGCATAGCAACAAACCTTTGTGAATATAAATAATAATTCACATATAATAGAAATTAATTATAACATAATTCTAATTTTCATATTGAAGCTTTAACTATAGGACATAATCTCTAAAAATGAAATAAATTATTGGTTTAGTTACTTAATTTCCATTGAAGCCATAATTCTTTCTAGATAATCAAATTCCTATTTGGGAATTCTTTACATGTTATTGGAATGAATTACAGCAGATAACAATTTGCCAAGTATAATTTTATGAGGCAGAAAAACTTAAAATCTTATTCCACTGTTGTCATACTAAATCATTACAGATCCAGATAGATTATTTTAATCAAAGAGTATGCATAAGAAAATGTTAAAGAAAACTGAAGCATCCAAAAATATATCTCTTCTCTAGTCTCCCTCAATTAAAAGAAAGTGTTTATTTTGTATGAAAAAAATTATAGATTACTGATTTCAGCAACAATTTGCCAGTTGCTCTAAGTAATTATTGTTCATGTACTGTTATGTTATTTTACATTTATATGGTCTACTCCAGCTGTGTTTGGTACTATTTGCATGAAATACCTTCTTACAATATTTCACCTTTAACCTGGTTGTTTCCTTATGTCTGAGGTGGGTCTCATGTAGACATATAGGTGGCTCATATTTTTTTATCCATTCTATCAGTCTATGTCTTTTGATTGGTGAGCTCAATCCATTAACAGTCAGTGTTATTACTGTAAATGCATAACTTACTTTATCCATTCTGTCCTTCAGCACTCTGTAGTCAAATCATTCTTTTGTCTGTTTTCTTATCCTTCAGTTTACCTTTCCTAATAATCTTCATTTCTGAACTCTTCATCAAATCTCTCCCCCTTGCTTTTTTCCTTTCAGGCTGCAGCACCCCGCCCCCCATTAGTATCTCTTGCAAATCTGGGGTTTTGGTAAATTGTTCTATCAGGTTTTTTGTTTTTCTGTAAAGGCTTTGAACTCACCCTCATTTTTGAAGGTCAGCTTTGCTGGATACAGAATTCTTGGCTTGCAGTTTTTCTATTTCAGTACTTTAAATACGTCATACCATTTTTTTCTCTTCTCCATGGTTTCTAATGTAAGAACAGCACTTAAACTTATCAAGTTCCCCTTGTATGTGATGCTTTGCTTTTCTCTTGATGCCTTCAGAATCCTCTCCTTATCTATGATATTTGTCATTCTGAATAGTAGGAGTCTTGGGTCAGGTCAATTAGGATTTAATCTCTTTGGATTGCATTTCCTTCTTGGTATTGATATTTATGTTCTTCATAAAGATTGGGAAGTTTTTGGTCATTATTCCCTCAAATATTCTTTCTGCCCTGTTTCCATGCTCTTTTCCTGCTGGGACACCAATAATGTGAATGCTTGTGTATTTCACATTGTCATTCAATTCCCTGAGATTCTGTTCCATCATTCCAAACCCTGGGATAAAATTTGAGCCCCACTAGTGAATCCTTGCACTTATTTTGAATACTTAAGCTGGGTAATTTTAAAGACTGAGAATAAGTTGAACCAAATATCAGTGAACAGCTGGGAAAAAAAACAACAGGCAAGAGAGAGAAATTAGCCATAAGAGTTAAAGTAATGAACATATTCAGATGCTTAGACATCAGCAAAAAATTACAAGCCATACCTGCAAACAGGAAGAGATGACCCAGCCTAAAGAACAAATGAAATATCCTGAATAGATACAAGATTTAATACAATTAATCACTGATAATAACACAAGTTTCCTAATTCAATTCAAAGAATTTAAAGAAATCATAACTAAAGTAATGAAGAATATGAAAAAGACATCAGAAGAGCATACAGAACAAATTAAAAGACTGCAAGGAAAAATAACAGAACTTTTGGGAATGAAAAACATGATGAATAAGATTAAAAATATATTTTAAACACATAAAAGCAGATTTGAATTGCTTTGAGACATAATTAGTGATTTTGAAGACAGAACATGTGAACTGGAAAAGGCAGGAGAACAGAAAGAGAAGAGAATGCAATAAAGTTTTGATCTCCATGCTATATTATGATATCATAAAACTCAATGATAATAAGATAAGCAACAAATTAAAAATTAGGTAGAAAACTTGAAGAGACATTCTTCCAAAGAAGGAATTCAAATGGCTAAAATGCATTTGAAAAGATGGGCAACAACACTAGCTACAAGGTAAATGCAGATTAGAAATAAAATGACATTGCTAAAATAATAATAAGTCTACTTTAGTCCATGATTGCTTTACCCCTTGTATTTGTTCATTCCTCAGTCTTGTGGTTTTTGGGTTCCTGATGCCCACCTTCTTTCAGTTGAGAGGGGACTCATAGCTCATGAGGCATTTGGATGGAAATATATTGCCTGCAGTTGCAGATACTCTCTGCTTTCTAGCATGGGAACTGTCCGTCATCATTTTGTTTCTTGTCCTGGGTGACTCCAATGAACTGGAGAGTAGATGTAGCAACTTTGCTGAGGTTCAGGGTTCAACCAGGATATGAACAGACCAATGTTTTAAGTCCCTGTGACATATATATATATATATATATATATATATATATATATATATTACATGTATAGTGCTATTTATAGGTTCAAATAAAATAAGCAGAACAGCCATGTGTTGGGAAACTATAAATGAGTCTAACTCTGTTACACTGGGAAGCATATATTCCAAATTAAGGCCCACTGACAGGGTGCCAAATTTTGGAGCTTGTCTGCCCTACCTATAGTGTCTGGATGTCTCTAGAGCCCTCAGAAGCCCCATTGTCTCAGTGTCTGTTTACTGTGGCAGTCAATGAGAACTTGCTGAGATGTGTATAAGCATAACCTCTGTAATAAACTCCTCACTCACTCTGAAATATCTTAATCATAAAAGCTCATTTGTATTTAACATTTACTGCTTTTGGTCAAGGTCTTTTTCCAAATGCATTGTTAGTCAGTGCTTGGTAATAATTCCTCAGTGCTAAGGAAGCTCATTTTTGGGAGTCATATCCCATGCCAGGAGGATGGTAATGCATTCATATGCTGTGTGTGACTTAGTAATAGGCCGCATTTGATCAACAAGGAGGATTTCATTAGGTAACTCTTAGGCAATATATAATGCTAGGCTAAGTTTCAATTTCATAAGAAAATCTTCATAATTTCAACAATCAGTATCAAAGGCCTGGTGTAATGGTCTGTCCTTCTCTAGGCACTGCCCATGTACTCAGGGGATTCTTGCTGCTCTATTAAAGAATGTAGCAGAACTCCCCAGGATGGGAATTCAATATTCTTTCAGTCATTGTGTGGCACTCTACCCACTGAAGCAATGCCCTATGACCACTTGAACATATTTATATGCCATATAGGCATGTCCCAGCCTTATACACACCCTATCACTGGCACCCCACACTAGTGACACTTCTGTGAACTAAACACTCTCCCTCCCAAAAAAAGAGAATAAACAAATAAAAATAATAATAAAATACAAAAATAACAAAAAATACAAAAAAAATAATATATTAATTTTTCAATTGTGTCTTTCATCACTGTAAGATCTGTTATATTTTATGTACAGTGAAAATTTCTTCCATATGTTCCCCCAGTGTCTCATTTCCTTTTTTGCTTTATCTTCAGAAAAGCATTGGGTTACAGAAGAGTCACATAGAAAATACAGGGCATTCCCAAATACTCAAACCCCTCCCACCCTCCCACAATCTTCTATTAATAACTGCATTATTCAGGGTTCTTTGGAAAATAGAACCAACAGGAGATATCAGTAAATAGCATGAGATTTATAAGATTCTCTGACGTGACCATAAGGATGCACAAGTCCAGGGTCTGCAGGCAGGCAGCAAATCAGGGGCTCAATGAAAGTCCAGGGATGGTCCTTGATGAGTTTCTGGGAGACTGCCTGTCCAAAGATGAGCTTGGAAATTCTTTCTGAATGCTGAAATCACTTTCCCTTTTAAGGCATTCAACCAATTGGATGAAGCATCACTCATTGCTAACACCATTCTTCCTGGTCAGTGTGGATGCAATAAACGATCTATGCAGTAAATTCACTGATGGCAAAAGCCCATAATTGTCCTTGTATTATAATTAGCCCAGTGCTTGTTTGACCAAACATCTGGGCACAATTACATGGCTGAGTTGGCACATTAGCCTAACCATCACAATTACATTTTACATGTATATAATTCTTGTATCATTAATATAAAGGCAGTGGCCAGCAGGGGTTCTGAGTGGAGGGAGAGAGAATAGGTGCAACATGGGGGCATTTTTGAGATATTGGAATTGTCTGGCATGACATTGCAATGACAGATATAGGCCACTATACATATTTTCAAAACCTATGAAATCGTGAGGGGCAAAGATTAAAATATAAAGTAAGCTATAGTCTCTTTAGTACAATGCTTCAATATGTGTTCCTCAATTGTAACAAATATTCCACACTAATTAAAGATGTTGTTAAAGGAGGGAAATTGTGGGAAGGGTGGGGAGGTGGGTATATCAGAATCCCTTATAATTTTAATGTAACATTTTTGAATCTAAATCTTTTTTAAAAATAAAAAAATGTATTAAAAAACAAGTAAAGGACACTACAATTCATGACTTATAGATTGGCCATTATTAAAAAGAAAATCTTCAAGCACTGGAGAGGATGTGGAGAAATCGGAAACTCCTTCACTGTGGGAATGTCAAATGGTGCAGTCCCTCTGGAGGAGAGTTTGGTGGTTCCTCATGCAGCAAAATATAGAACTGCCATAAAATCTGACAATCCAACTGCTAGTAAAATATTCAGAAAAGCTGAAATCAAAGGTATGAAAATACATTTAACATCAATGTTCATAGTAGCATTATTCTAAATTGCTAAATGATGGAAACAACCCAAGTGTCCATCAACCAATGAATGGATAAATAAAATGTGGTATAAGCATATGATGGAATACTATTCAATTGTAAGAAGAAATGAACTTGGGATGCATATGACAACATGGATGAACCTTGAGGACATTATGTTGAGTGAAATAAGCCAGGCACAAAAGGACAGATATTTTATGATCTCACTAATATGAATTAAGTACAATTATTAAACTCATGGTGTTAGACAAAACAGTATAGTTTACCAGGAGATAGAATGCGGATTCAGAGGAAGGATCTGATGCTGAATATATGTAGAATGTTTAATATGGGGGATTATAAATTGGGGAGATGGTTAGAGTTGATAATGGAACATTATATTAAGTATTATCAACATTACTGACTTATGAATGTGCTCGTTGCAGAGTGGGATAGTCTAGGGAGGTTAATGTTGGTTGAAATAAAGCTAGAGGACAATCTAGGTCCTGTTTAATATAGTGTTTTTGGTGGTGGATGATGGTTATGGTAATGGTACAAATAAAAGTATGTTCTTATCTTACAAAGTGTTAAGAATAATAAGATGCATGAGGAAATATAACTAATGTAACATATAGGCTATTGTTAATAGTAATGCTGTAACATTTTACAGCACTGTAAAAGAAGATATTATATTAATGCTAAGGTTCCGTAATGGGGATTTGTGGCAGTTTGGTATTGTTTATGAATTCCAAAAAGTGATTTACCTCATGTTGTAAACTCCTTTGTTCCTCTGAGCCTAAATCTTTGATCAAAGATAAAATAGCTGATGAAATTATGCTTAGATTAAGGCTTTGATTTTACTGCATCATTATAGTGTGACTCAGCAATGAGTCTCACCCCCTTTATGGATTGATAAAACAGACTCTTGCACAAAGATGCAGCTACAGAGAAGAACAACACAGAGGAAGAGAGACAGCTCATTAGACATGGCAGAGGCCCTGGGAAAGGAGATGAACCTAATAGTCTACAGCTGACCTAGTGAAGAGAGCAGAGCTGCTGAGCCAGGAAAGAAATGAGCCCCAGGGAGAGAGAGGAGCATTATGCCAGCCTACAGCTGAGCTCAGAAGAAGCTGAGATCATGAAGCCTTAAGAAGAAGAAGGAAGTCTGAACCCTCACAGACATTTACTACTATCTTGTTTTAACAGGTGGCCAATGACTTTGGGTGAGCAAAATACACCATATGGTACCTTGTGTTGGATGCTTTAGGGCCTTGTGACTGTTAGCTTCTGTCCCAAATAACTACCCTTTATAAAAACCAACAGATTTCTGGTACTTTTCATCTGTGCCCCTTTTGCTGACTAGTATGGAATTTGATAAAAATCAATTTGATAACAATCAAATTCCATATTGGGGTGGTGCTTTTGCAATTAGCAAAAATGCTTGAACAGTTTTATAAATAGGTAAGGGGAACTTTTTGGAGAAATTGTGAAATGCCTGATGGACAAGCCTAGATGGCTTTGAAGAGACTGTGGGTTTTAATATGGAGATTAAAGTTATTTTTTATAAGGCCTTAGAAGGAAATTGTTTAGTGCATCCACAACAGGGGCTTGCTTGGGGGGCAAGTGAAAAAAACACGTGAGGAGAAGTATAACGGTCCTTATTGGGCTGCAGCTGTGCAGCATAAAATCCCCACCTTCTGGCTGATCTGTTGGCTTTTATTAACACAGATGATCTCATTTTTTTTTTTTGCATAAAACACAGAGGATAACATATTGATACACTAGTGAGAATAACATGATGATCAGATTATATAAAATACTATGTTATTATTCCACAAATGCCCTTGGCCCCTGGGTTGTTTAGAGAATATTTGCTGCAAGCTAGCTCTATTAGCTGCTTTTGGGCACAGGCCCAAGGATAAAGCGGGGACTGAGGTTGCCTCACTGGCACCAGGCACTAGCTGGTTGAAGCTGGCTAGGGCTGAGGCCATCACATGCATTGACCATCCTCACAGAAATAATTGTGAGATGCTTGATAGAAAAGACATAGAGTGCTTTGAAGAGATGGTTGGTAGGAATACAGACACTAAAGAGACATTTTATGAGGACTTATAAGTAAACTATTATTTGAAATGAGAGGAAAGGAAATCCATGTCTTAAAGTCACAGAGAACTTAGCAAGACTTTTGCCTGATGTTTTATGAAAGGCAGAATTTCAAAACAGTGAGCCTAGGCATTTAGATGAAGAGCTTTCCAAAGTAAAGTTGGAGAATGTGGCTTGACAACTCCTTGCAGCTTATACCAAAATGCTAGATGAAAGAGAAAAGCTAAGAACTGAATTTTTGGACACAAAGAAAACAGAAATTGATTCCAGAAATGCCAAGCCTCTGGAAATCAATTCCCCAGATGATATAGCCCCATTTGAGGAATTAACTAAACATGGAATTTGTAAGTCAGGATTGAAAATACAGTCATCTAGGAAAGACTTTGGAAAGTCTTACTGACTGATGGCTTTGAACACTGCTTCCTGCATGCTAAGCCAACAACGTTTTAAAGTGAGCTGTATGAACAAAACACTTTAAGCCTGGACTAAATGTGATATGGGGGAAATATAGTGAAGGGAAAATGGCTTTAAGAAGAAAACCATGGAAGCTGAGATCTGGAATTAAGACATCTCCTTTTGTCAAGAGAGGAACCCCACCCATGTATATGGATAAGGTGAGTTTGCTCCACCTGTTGAAGAGGGTGGATGTTCCAGCCTGTAGTTTGGAAGAGTTTTGCCACCCCAAGCTACTAAGAGGGTGGAGCATATTCCCCTGGTGTTGGGGAGAGTAAGGTTAACACCACATAAGTCTAGAGAAGAGCAGGCCTTTCCCCATAAGTTAGTAAAGGCCGAGTCACCAACGAATGGCTCTGAGAGTGTTGCACCTGTAGGCAAGTGATTAGGGAAAATGTTGCCTCCCCCTCACTGTACTAAGGACGTTGAGACTCCATCCCAGAGATTGGAGAAGATGTGTCCTTCTCTGAAACATTCTTGGAGGGTGAGGTCTGGATCTCAGTCACCACCCAGATGTTTAATGAGGTGTCTCCAAGAAAATGGCTGTTGGGCAATACTGTGGAAAGGGTGGGTCATCATGAGGTTCCAGGGAGAAAAAAAAACATCATCTTGAAATTGACTTTCAGACTTTGAAATCTAATGAAGTATGACCTGCAGGTTTACAGAAATGTAAAGGAACCATGATTCATGTTTCTCTCCCAATTTCTCCTTTTGTTAATGCAAATGTTTATCTTTTGTCTGTCCCTTTGTATATTGGAAGCAGATAAATTGTTTTGTAACTTTCAGATGGCTACAGCTAGACCAGATTTTGCACCCAGACAAATGGTATGTTTTTAAACTGATTTTGAAACGATATTGTACTTAGCATTGCTAAGGATCTAAAGATTTTTGGGATATTGTCATATATATTTTTGGAAATCAGAGGGTGGAGTATGGCAGTTTGATGTTATTTAGGAATTCTAAAAAGAGGTTTAGATCATGTTTATAAACTTCACTGTTCCTCTGAGGGTGATAACCCTTTGATTGTCTTAAATTCAACTGAAAAGTCTGATTAAATAATGTTAAGTTAAAGGTTTTGATTCAACCATTTCATTAGAGTGTGTCTCAGGATTGAGTCCCAGCCCCTTGGTGGACTGATAAAACAGACTCTCATACAGAGAAACAGATACAGAGAAAAAGAAAGCAGAGGAAGAGAGTCAGCTCATTAGACACAGCAAAGGGCCTGGGAAAAGAAACAAGCCTGATAATCTACAGCTGACCTTGTGACAAGAACAGATAAGCCAAGTATGCAAAGATGAAATCCCTAGGGAGAGAGAAGATCCTTTTGCCAGCGTCGAGTTGAGATCAGAGGAAGCTGGGACTGTGGAGACTTAAGTGGAAGAAGGATGGCTGAACCCGCACAGACATCAATTGCCATCAGGCTTCCACAGGTGACCAATGATTTTGGGTGAGAAAGCACTTCTGAGTTGCTCTCTTTAGAGCTTTGTGACTGTAAGCTTCTACCTAATATAAATACCCTTTATAAAATTCAACAGAGTTCTGGTACTTTGCATTAGCACCCATTGGCTGACTGAAATAGGGTGTAAAAGGAGATATGGGAATTTTCTATTTGGAGTAATGAAAACATTTTGAAATGGACTGAGCTGATGACAGCACAAGTTGTGATAAAAAGGGGAGACACTTGAGTATACACTTGGTATAGATTGTACAAGGCAGTTGACCATATAACACAGTGAACCCTGTGGTGAAAGATAGAAAGTGGTTAGCTGTAAATATTTGAAAACATTACCTCATGAACAATAAAAAAAAAAAACAATACTAGTAAATAGTGTTAATATTAGGATGGTGTTTTAGTTTGCCAAAGTGGTGCCAATGCAAAGTATCAGAAATGTGTTGACTTTTATAAAGGGTATTAATGTGGGGTAAAAGCTTACAATTCCAAGGCCATGTAAAGTTCAACTCAAGGCACCATAAGAGGTGATTTCTCACCCAAGTCAGTTGCCAAATGTTGAAGCAAGTTGGTGGGCAATCTCTGCCTAGTCTCTGCTTCCTCTCTGGGCTCTACCATCTCCTGGAGCTCAGCTTTGGGCAACTAGGCATAGGGCTAATCTCATACTGGGCCTCCTCTCTCAGGATAAGCTACTCCAATTTCTTCCCCAATTCAGGTGCAAGCTATCAAGCATATATGGCTCATCTCTCCAGGGGCCTCAGCTACTTGAGCCTCTCCTTTCTGTCTCATGACAGGATCATAATGGTAGAGCTCTCTTTTCCTGCGTGTCTTAATTTTTATCAGACTCAGTAAGTGGGTGGATACTCAACCTGAGCCACACCTCATCGAGGGAGTCCAGTTGAAAAAGGCCCAGTATTGGACCAACCCACAAACATAAACTTTCTTTTTCTGATCCATAAAATAATCTCAAACTGCCACAAATGATTTTGGGGAAAATACAGCAAGTACAAGCTATGGGATAAAAATAGCAGTAATTTTATGACAATGTTCTTTCATCATTTGTAAGAAATATGTCACAAAAATGTGAAGTGTTGGTTGTCAAACAATGAATGAGAATCTAATATTGTATGCATGGTTGTTTCATTAACTCAACATATCAAATAAAGAAAAAGGAATGAATGAATAAACAATTAATTTTAAAAATTAAACATAAAAAGTGTAGGGGATTCACATTTAACTCACATAACCAAAAAAGCATTTTCCCATATTATTAGCATCTTTTCTTACTGTGGTATTTGTTACAATTGAAGAAGCAATATTGATGCATTGTTTGCTAACTACTAACCTAAGATAACAGTTTACATTATGGTTACACTTTTCCCTGTAACTTTTTATGTTTTGACAAAGGAATATTGTCATATATCTGTCACTGTGTTATGACAGATCAATTCCAATGCCCTAAAAATGCCTTGTCTTACACCTATTCATCCCTTCCTTTCCCCTCAGGGCCTCTGGTAACCACTATCTTTATATCAGTATTTCAAGTTCTTACCTTATCACATGATAATAACTACAATAACACTAAATCTACTTTGGTCTATGATTTCTCCCCCCTTATATTTATTGGGTCCTCAATCTTGAAGAATTTGGTATGAGTTTCAAGTTGAGTGCTTCAAATTGAGAGGGTCCCTAGATCTTATGGTGCAGATGTTTTTGGGGAATGGGATTAGCCCAGCATCATCATTTTGTTAATTCTGGGCAAGCCAGAGGCCACAAATTTGCTGAGACACAGGGCTCAACATACATATGAACAGACCAAAGATTTTAGTCTCTGAGACAAATATTTAATGGGTATAGTGAGTTAAGAGCAACTACAAATATTTAATCTTTTAATAGATGAAAATATTATAAAACAATATATATATAACAGACCATAAATTAAGAGAAATATAAAACCAAATATTTCTTTCTTATCATTAAATTTAAAAGTGCTTAATTATTATATTATACTATATAATAATATTATTTCAGATTATAAATTTAAAATCATCTCTACATTAAGTAACAGTCTTAACTGTATTTAGTCAGCATTCTCCAAAATAAAAGTATGGGATAAGGAAGCTACAAAGAAAACATAAAAAATTCAAAACAGTATAAATATTACAGTCAGCACACTATATTAAAATAGTAATAGAAGTTAGTTTTAAAATATAAACATAATAGACCAATCTAATTTGCATTAAAAGAAAATCCTTGGGGGATGGATGTGGCTCAAATGGTTGGGCATCCATCTCCCATATGGAGGGTCCCGGGTTCGCTCCCTGGGACCTCCTGGTAAAAAGAAAAGAAAAGAAAATCCCCTCCAGTATTTAGTAAATTGAAGAATGTCTAAAAATTTATATATATATTTATATATACCCAAAGATATCTTTGGATAGCATTTATCTTTGGATATATATCTTTGGATAGCAGAGGGGGTACAGCTGGGGCATGGGAGGATCATCAGTGAGGAGTGTTGGGGACAGGGATGCATGGGAGGAAGTTCACCTGAGCATAAATATAAGGTATATAAAAATATTCAGGTGTTCACGGGCATTGTTGAAGTGGGTGGAGACCCACATAATAAATGAGAGAATACTGAATTCCCATCCTGGAGTGCTCAGCAACATTCTTAAAGGGAGCAGTAACTGTCCCCCAAGTACAGGGCCAGTGACTTGTGAGAGAGGATGATCCACTGATGGGAACTTGATATTAATGATTAGGCTTATGACCTTTTCCTCTTGAAATTGAAACTTAGCCTATTGTTATGGGTTGCCTAATGGTTGCCTCCTGAGAGCCTCTTTGTTGCTCAAATGTGGCCTCTCTCTGAGCCAAACTCAGCATATGAATGCATTGATTTCCCTCCAGCATGGGGCATGACTCCTGGGAATGAGCCTTCCTGGCACTGAGGGATTGCTACCAAGCACCAACTAGCATTACAACTGGAAAAAGACCTTGAATAAAAGGGGGAAAAGGTAAAAACAAATGAGTATATGGCTAAGAGACTTCAAAGTGTGTCAGGAGGTTATCCCAGAGGTAACGCTTGTGCACGTCTCAGCAGGATTTTGTAGACTTCCAAAGTGTATGCTACCCCAAATGGTGGGGCTCCTGGGGGCTCTGGAGACACCTGGGCCCCATGGTCAGGGCACATGGCTCTGGAGTTTGGTGCCTTGTCAGTGGACCCTACTTTGAAGTTTGTGCTCCTGAGAGTAACAGAGTTGGACTCAATTATGTCTTCCCTGCATATAGCTCATCTGTCCCTTCTATTTGGACCTGTACTTGGTTCTGGAGTTTGTAGGTGCATGTCCAGAGACTAGAGTCTTTGGGGTCTTTATATGCCGGCTGGGCCCAGAGACTTGGTGGAGCTGCAGCACCTACTCTATAACTCTAGGCTCTAGGGGCAAGGAGAGGGAAAAACAGTTGTAATACTGGGGCTTTTTTGGGACTTGGGAATCGTCCTGAGTGACAATGCAGTATCAGATATAAGTCATTTTATATCATCACATAACATGCAGAACTGTGTGGACAGAGTGTAGATTACAATGTGAACTATGGTCCATGCTTAGTGGTGGGGTCCAGGATGTGTTTGTCAATTGCAATCAATGTGCCACACTGATGGGGGATGTTTGTATGGGAGGTTGTGTGTGGGGGGGTGGAGGAATCTCTATATTTTTGTGTGGCATTTATGTAATCTAAGTATCTTTTAAAAAATAAAAAAAAATAAAGATAAATAAATATACTATGACATAAGACAGGTTAACAAAGCTCAAAGAAAGGAAAACCGAACAAGACATGCAACTTAATGCTTGTTTCAAAAATAATAAAAAGTGAGAAAATACAATTTTCTCCACCAAACTCTTAGAGAACAGAAAATGACAGAGTAAAATCAAAGAAAGTGAAAGGAATAAATAAGGAAAGCCATAGTAATTAGGCAATAAAAAACGGATAGCAAAAATAATTATTAGCTACTTCTTTGGAATTAACCAATAATATAACATTATAGAATAAATTTCCTTCTAACCTAGTCAAGGAAAAATGTACAAACACAAAAGGGAATAATCAAAAATCTTTAGATCTGACAACTGAATTATATGTAAGCAAATTAGAAAAAAAAAGAAATAGAACATTTCACCAAATTATTATTTATCATAACCTGAAAAAAATTAGTCTAACATGTTTATATGGAAGAAATAGAGATGGTGTTCAAGGTCCTTCCAGATTTCACAGGGAATTATTTTTTTCACATTTTTATTGAGATATAAAATACATAAAAGATATCTTATGTGTACAGGTTAATGGATATATCCATGGAAACAGCACCCAGATCAAACTATGGGATAGCTCCACCATTAAATTAAGTTTTCCGGCAAAGCAAATATAGCTCCAGTGGTTGAGAGCCTGCTTCCCATGGGTTCAACCCATGGTACCTCTTAAAAAATAAAGTTCATTTTTGAAGTCAATACTGTCCTGGGTTACCCACTTAGAAATGTATAACTTGACACAAAATAACTTGTCAAATATCAATTATTTTGTTTGATTTTTTTTATGCATTCTTTTTAAAGGAACTATATTTTATGCCTTCTTGGTGTAACTGCCTTATTTCACTTACTATAATATCTGTGAGATTCTTATATTTTGTTCCTTTTAGGAAATTGTCCATTTAATCTAAAATTGTTTTTTTGTCATAGAGAAGTTCATAACACCTTTATCTCTAAATTCCCTCTTTAATGATATTACACTTTTCATTTCTTATATTGGAAATTTTTGTGACATCTTTCCCCTCACAAGGAGTTACCTTCCATAAATCTAAATATTGGATTTGTCTATCTCTCTATTTAATACCCACTTTCCATTTTATGAATTGATATATATATTCATTTCTTTTCTTCTACTGTCTATGGGTTAATTGTTTTTTATTTCCTTTTCCTTTTCCTTTTAACTCTTGAAATGGGTACTTATATCTTTGAGGTTTCAGCCTTTATTATTTGTGATTGCATTCACTTAAGGGTTTAAAATTTCCTCTAATAACAGTATTGCTTGCAAATGCAAATTGCGATGTATTGTATTTTCTTTATCAGTTATTTAAAAATATGTTCTCATCTTTAAGCCATTTCTCCTTTAATCCATAATACTTAAGCAGTTTGTTGTTCACTTTCCAAATATATAGTTATATTAAACTTATATTTCTTCTATTGATTTCTAAAATAATTCCATCATGGTTAAAGTAAAAACCTTAAGATTTCAATTTGTTTTATGGCTCTTCCTATTCTTCATAGGCAGCTGTTTCCTATAAGAAAATTATAGCAAGCTTGATAACAATATCATCATAACTTCTAGATTGTTCTGAGTTTTTATGAGGGGGGAGAGTATTTTCTTTTACTAAGAAATAGGTGTGTTAAAATCCCCCAATATTAATATGGATTTATCAATTTTCCTTTTATTTGTGTCTCATATGTATTAAGTTCATCAATTTTAATGTTAAATATTCCTCATGAACTAAAATTTATCAGTATAAATAAAGGTTTACCTTTTGTTATTCTTTTTCCTTAACATCTACATTTTTAGATATTGTTAAATCCATCTGAGATTTCTTTTGATTTATGTTCTATGCAGATATATTTAAATACTTTTTCTTTCATTAATTTCTGTCCTAGTAGTTGAAATAGACTAATTGTGAATAACATATATAGGTTGTATTTCCAGCATGATATTCTAGATCTTTAGTTTTTGGTACATTTAATAAAATTATGAATGCCATCAAATTTAAGCTTACCATAGACCCTTGGGAATTTTACAAATTTTACAAATCTTTTCAAATATGTTTGCCCATTTTATTGGGTTGTTTGTTTTTTAATTATTTAGTTTAAAATATTCTTTATGATTCTAGATGTAAGTGCTTTGTTGGATGTATGTTTTGCAAATCTTTTCTTCCAGTGTGTTCTTTTTCTCTTAATTTTTTTAACAGTGTATATTTTTATGCCATTATCATATAGTCTTGGTTTCTGTAGCTTAATAATGATTCTTGAAATCAGTTGTGTGTTTTCCAACTTTTTTTATTTTCAAAAATCTTCAGCAATTCTACAAATTTTGCCTTTCTATATAGATTTCACAGTAAACTTATCAATTTGAATGCAAAAGACTAAAAAGATGTTTGAGAAATTGAATAAAGTTCATTATTGCAAATTTTCTGGTGAAAAATTCCCTCCATTCCCTTTCATTTCTCCACATTTTGCTGACATAAATTTTTTTTAAATTACAAATCAGGATAATAAAATAAACTTAAGAAAAACCTTAGGACAAGTATTTTTAAAAACCTTGAAAGAATCCAGAAGAAAAGCCATAATATCAAGACTATGCCCAAAATGTGGGAAGGGATTAAACAGAAAAAAAATATGTTAAATTAAATTTTATGTGACAAAATGTAATCTGCAAATATAAGTCAAAATAAAATATTTCAAAACAATCAAAAATGGACAGAACTTTTCAGAGATACAGGACAGAATGAAGAGTAATATAGTGGAGTTCTGAGAAAATGGCATCCCTGTAGTAGACACTGCCCAGCTCTTTCACAAAAATGGTAGCAAAAGGGCAACATCCTACTCAAGTGAGGTGTTTTTGGATCCACAGAGTAGAGGTTTTCAAGGCATCAACCTTGAGGAAACTGGGCAAAGAGATAAAGAGGACAAGGGAAATCCTTTCCTTGTGGCTGGAAATGGTGGCAGTTAAGCCCACCCTGAGGACAAATAGCCTCCACAGAACCCCTGGTTCTCAACAACCGGGTGAATAGGAGGGTGTATTCCCTGGGAGGAAGAGGGTTCGGTGAAGGGTGGAGAGCAGTTTCCTTTCAGTGGGTTTGGTCATCTGACACCCCTTTGTATCTCAGGGAGGATACTAGCCAGCACTGAGGTGGCCCTGGGTAGAGGGGAAAAGGGAATCTCCTCAGACAGGTTGTCACACCTGACCACACTGAGAGACAGGAACTCAGGCAGAAAGGGGAAGAAACAGGCAACTAACTAGCCTGGTCACAAAAATCCTTTAAAAGTACAACATGCTTAAGGGAAACAAGTGGCAGGAAGAGCTTAATAAGCTTTCAAAAGCTATTTAGTGTTCCTGGGAGAAGGAAGGGTCTGGCAGAATTTTCCAGTGAGTTTGGCCAGCTGAGCCCTCTTTGAATCTTGGAAAGCACCCCAACTGGACAGGGAGGGGGGTCCATTCAGATAGGCAGTCATGCCCAGCCACCCAAGGAGAGAAAACAATTAGAATAGAGAAGGGTCAGGGACACGGGCCTAATAAGTAGGATTCTTGCAAGCTGTAGAATTCTAAAAACACCCAGAAGAAAGGGGGCAGATAGCTCTCTGAAGACTGATTAACCTAAGGAAACAGTTTGGCTCAGTGGAAGAATTCCCACTTTGCATATACAAGAACCCTGGTTTGATTCCCAAGTCAATAAAGACAGTAATTCATCTGGTTGTCAATAATTCAGCTAATACTTTATGATGCAGAACATTGGTTTTAGTCTTTCTTGATTCTGTTATTTTTTTAAAGTTTCCTTTATTTTTATTTTTTTAATTTTTACCATTAAAACATGGTACATCACCTTCAGAGGGCAGGCTGCATGGTGATAGATAAACACTGGCAGCCTGAGAAGCTCAATAGGGACCTAAAGGGAGGGCAGTTTTCCCTTGGTTGTTTTTGTAGCTGCTGCAGTTTTGTTTCTTGTTTGTTGTGTTTCCCTTTATTTATTTCCCATTTTTTTCTTTTACCATTTTTTCTACCTACATTATTTCTTTTCTTTCTTTCATTTTTCTATTTCCTGTTTTCTTCTTTTCTTTTTTTCATTATACCTCCTCTCTTTTTTTTGGTCTTAATTTTTTAAAAATTTTTATTTTTCTCTCTCACTCTTTTCTCTGTTTTCTTTCCTTATTTTTTTCTTTTTTTTCTTTTTTTTTCATTTTTTTTTCTCTTCACATAATTCCAGGCCTTTAACTCATTCTATATATTTTTTTCTATTTTGCTTCTCATTTCATTTTTTCTTTTTCACTTTTTTATTCTTACTTCTCTGTACTTCTTATGAATTCTTACTCATGTTAATTATTTATTTTCCTAGGTCTTCTATGGCTTCTCTTCTACCTTTTGTATTATTACTACTACTATTGTTTTTTTCTTCTTATCTCTTTCCTTTTCTCTTATCCTAATTTTTTGAA
>JAQZBX010002046.1:0-12191 GCA_029593785.1 Cabassous unicinctus
AGGAGAAGATGAGCCACAATATGGCCAATAGACAACATGGCCAGCAGACCACATGGCCAGCAGACAACATGGCCAGGAGACAACATGGCTGCAAGACCTCACTGGAACCTTGAATTTAACCTTGAGGTTCCAGTTTCTCTTTCTGGGACCTTCCCTTGGTCCCAGATATTCTAAACAGGCCTCACCATTGGCCCTCACCATAGGTGAGGTAACCAATAACTGCTGGGGCTAATCCCCTATCATTATCAAGAGGGTAGAATAATTAACAATTTAAAAGGTAACCACATGAGGCAGAGGACACACTCTCTGCCTGGAGGAGCCCAAACCAAATCTAGGTGTGTATTTCCATCTTTCTCTTCCATTTCTCAGCAAGCTCTGTTCTTTCCCACATTTCCCAAAAAATTCTTTTTACTGGCCTAACTAAAAAGAATAATAATAAACCAATGATTTAGAATCAATAAACTTTGGAGAGCCACCCTCTATCCCCCCACCAAAAAGAACCCTTTCCAATAAAAATTCCAGTTTGGGGAGATCAATCATTTTGCAAATCTGGGATACAATGAAGAAAGGGGAGGTCAAATCCTCAAGAGGAAGGTCCAAGCAACACCATATATTAGTGGCTGTGGCAATGATTCTCTCACTCTCCATCCAAAGCACCTCAGGCCATTTACTCAAGAAACTATAAACTGGGTAAAAAGTAACACACAAACATTTCAAGGACTATAAGGCACAGCATCTAATTTGACACTGATCTAAGGACTATAAGTATCTTTATAGCCATCCAGCCAAGAAACACATGTACTTTTGCCTTGTGTCTGGCTCATAGTAAGTCCATTGGTCATAGAACTATTTTATTTCCCCTATTTCTGAACAAGTAATAGAAATGAACATACTCTGTAGCTGATACAAATTGCAAAATTTTCCTTTGGCCTGCAGGCTGTGAGATGTAGTTAAGACCAAGTGGAAGGTTTTGTAACTGCCCACACCATGCCACCTAAAATAATAAAAATAATACTTCATCTTGGGGAAAATAACATCAATGAAGATCACTCTTAAAGAACAAAAGAAAACAGCAGTGTTGGAATCTACTTTATCCCCTTTTAATTCACCAGTTTGGTACCTACAAAATACAGGCAAACCCTAGAATATAAATGTGGATTACAGAATGACTCAATCTTAGCTAATTATTATACCTATTGCAGCTGCTATGACAGATGTGGTATCTTTGCTAAAGCAGGTTAACATGTCCTCAATTAAATGGTATGGGATTGTTGATCTACAGAATGAATTCTTTTTCATTCCTGTTAAGAAGGGAGGGTTAAAAACAAGTTTGCAAGCCCTTGGGATAGGTAACAGTGTACTTTGCCAATTTAGACTCAGAACTATAACAACCCTTCTGCCATTTGCCAAAATGCAGTCCAACGGGGTCTGAACTGTCAGAATATCAAGAGAATAACACACAGGCCCACCATATTGATGAAATAGTGTTCACTGTACTTGAAGAAAAGAAGTGGCAACTATGTTGGAGGCTTTAATAAAACATGTTCTAGTGAGAAGAAGACAAACTCTATAAATATTGAGGGACCTACCATCTCAGTAAAATTTTTGAAAGTCTATGGCATGTTGGAATATACCCTCCAGTACATGATAGATTATTGCAAATTGCACTTCTCACAACTAAGAAGGCCACTGGTAGTCCTTTCTAAATTCATTTTTAGTGTTCTGTGAATTAGTATTTTATTCCATTTTAGTCTAGAATAGTATTCCATTGTAGGAACATATCACAATTTATTTATGTTCACTTGATGATAGATATTTGAGTTGTTCCACTTTAGGGACAATATGAATAAAGCCACTGTAGATGTTTGTACACTACTCTCTATCACATATGGGATTATTTCATAAGTAAATAGAAAGATTTTTTTCCCTTTCCAATACAGATGCATTCTATTCATTTTTCTGGTCAAAATTCTCTGGCCAGAACTTACAATAAAATGTTGAACAGAAATAGTAAAATCAGGGATCTTTTTCTTGCTCTTGGTTTTATGTTGAAAGCTTTAAGTTTTTCACAATTGAGCATGATAGCTGTGGATTTTTAAAAAGTGGCCTTGATCATGTACAGGAAGTTTCCCTCAATTCCCAACTTTTTGAGTGTTTGGTTTTTGTCTGATTAGTGCCTGTCTTAGTTCCCAGCTGTCATAACAAATACCACACAAAGGGTTGGCCTAACAACAGGAATTTATAGGCTCATGGTTTCAGATGTTGGAAGGCTTGTTTCCTCTGAGGGTTGGCTATTAGATCTTGTATTCCTTGACTTTTTTGTCACATGGAAATGTCCTCTACTTTCTCTTGTAGGTTCTGTTGACTTTGAGGTTCTTCTCCTCCAAGTGACTTTCAATTAAAAAACTGCAGCACTAAGATAAAAGCCCCCTGTTGGGCCATACCCAAAAAAAATAACATCTTCAAAAGGACCTTTTTACTGTGGGTTCTTCCCCTCAGGATTGAATTAAGATTAAGACTATGTTTTGGTGCTTATTTTTCTGGGATAAATAATTCAACCTACCACAGTGATTTTACTGGGTTATCAATTCTATTTCCTCTAGTGCATTGTCACTGGAAGTTTGGGCTCAGTTAACTCAGTAGTCAGGTAATGACTGGTCAGAGATTTTCTTAAGTGCTTTGGGTTAGTAAATCTTCCATCACTTACAAAGTAGCTTTATGTGTTTGGGGGGTCCAGTGGGTCCTGCGTCCTGGCTCACCCTCCCTAAGGGAAATTCAGCCCACCCATAACATATAGCCACCTGTATGCCCCAGAACACAAGTTAAAATGTAACAAACCTCCCCACAGGGAAATAATGTGCAGAAGGTATTGTAAATTGTCCTATTCTGAAAACTATGCACTCCCTTTCTGTGTTAATATCTTTAGAACTTTCTGTGGGTTTCATGTGACACAAACAGAACCTCTGCTTTCATACCCTGTGGAATGTCTTTGTCTTAAAACCCTTATATTACTTCTTATTTTCCCACCATTTTGCTAAGCATTACTTTCATTCTGTGAACTGCTCCCTTCAGAGACCGTCTTCTGTTTGTAAGTCCCAATAAAGCCCATCTCTGATTCAGTGCCAAGTGCATTCTTTGGTCTTATAGATGCCCTGATCTGTGCCCTCCAGGAGCTGGGTTAGAACAAATGGCAAGCCAGCCAGCAGGCTTTAGGACCACCAGAAGTGACAAGCATGAGCTCCAGGGAGGGAGAATCTGTGCAGAAAATCCTAGAGAAATCCCAGTTGGGGAGGGTTGGCTGCCTTTCTGGACTAGCAGGGATTGAATTCATGAGGATGCCCTAAAAACTCCAGTAGTTATAATGGCTGTGCTACAGCAGGTCATAGAGCAGTTGCTCTTAAATAAAATGAAAGGAGACCACCAAACAGTTGCAGTTATAGCATGGCCCTTGTTAGGAGGCTTGCAGATGGCTACTGAGGCAGAGCAAGTGGTAAACATATCCACACACTGCCTAGAAGAGGAATTAAAACTAGAAAGAGATATGCACCTGGTACAGGCAGAAATGAAAGATCATTTAACCAATCTATTGTACTAAGTTGACAATCAGTTAGAAACCCTGGCCTGTAGATATGTTCAGGCTGAGGGCAGCAGTGTGTCCCCAGTTCAGGTGTGAAGAATATTGACCACTCCAGGGTAATATCCTAAAAATGGGACCCTATGGACTCCTCCACAGATGAGGAGAAAGAGGAAGAGTGGGAAGTAGAAGAGGAGGAAGAATCCCCAAAGGTGTGCCCATTAATACAACAAAAGCGGAAGTCTTCACAAGATCTGCCCCTGGGATCCAGTATCTTTGACTCCCAGAATAAAAGTTACATATAATTATGAGGGACTATATTGCTGCTGAGTTCGTAGATTTAGGGCAAAGTTACAGGCAGAAATCTAGAGAGAACCTACCTAACTGGCTTCTAAGGTTATAGGACTCTGAAGCAGAAGGAGTTGTACTATTGGGAATGGAAATAAGTAAGTTAGCATCTATCACACCCACCCTTCTTTATACCAGTTTTTATATACCACCTCTGGCAAAACAAGGACAGCATCACTGTTATTATGGTTAGTTGCTGGATGCAAATCTGCCTGGCCTAATGAAGGAGATATACACTATGCCACCCACCATTGACAATCTATGGAAGAGTTACAAGATGTTTTGTGAGGGGTGGGAATTAAACATGCCACTTATGTGGCCAAGTGTGTAGGGCCTTATGCCAATGCTTTAACTGCAAGAATGAAAGATACCATGTTGCACAATTATTAAGGGCCTTTGGCGTCAATTTTAAGTACCCTAGTAGGGAAACCTGTGTTGTAAGATACACAGGCTATAGTAGATTTAGGTGAATCAGAAAGGCTGTCAAAAAAGGAGCAGGAGTGCAGGTGAAAGTAAAGGAACCCCAAGGGCATGATTGCCCAAATTGTGTGTCCTGCAAGCAAATGTGGGTAGATCTTAATGCCCTGGGCACTGAGCTAGGAACAATAAAGTGACAGCCTGATGCTGTTCTAGTGAAGCTGTGAAGCAAGCTTCCTAAAAAAAAAAAATTAACCAACCGGGGGAAAAGAAAAAATAAATATAGAATGGCTGCCCCAGGAACCTTTTAGAAGCTTGGCAGGCACCCTTCCTCCTATGCTCTGAGAGGGGTCAAGATCCCCAGGTAAGAACAATAACCAGGGCCCCAGGGAATCAGAGGCCACATGTAGAATTAACCAATTATTGGTTCCCTACCAACCAACAAAATTTGCTAGACTTAGTAGACACAATAGCTAAATGTGCTTTAATTCATGGCAAAGTATCATTATTCTATGGGCCAGAACCTGTTTGCTAAAAAACAAAATTTAGTTTTACCAGTTGGAAGTTTACTTCCCCAAAAAACATATATTGTGTATTTCCCCTATACCTTATTTTAGCTTAGGAATTGTCATTCTCCAACATATCACATTACAAAGTACCATAGGAGAATTCTGGCTTCAATGAAGAGTAATAAAGAAGGTTCTAAAAGTAAAATCTTAAGTGGCTCCTGGTGAAGATTCCTTTACCCTGAAGAATTGTAGCAACTGAACAGTACATACTCCTGGGAGGGCACAGGAAATTATGGCTACAGTCAAAGAACTGGAAAAGGTGGGAATAAAAATAACTTCCCACAGTCCTTTTAATAATCCTGTAAGGCCAGTAGGAAAGCCCAGTGGAACATGGCACATGACACTAGATTATCATGAATTAAATATAGTAACACTACCACTGTATGCAGCATTCCCAAACATTGTTGGTTTATTATAAGAAATTAGTACCCAGTTTGGTCACTATCACTTTATTTGGATATTTGCTTTATTTAGTGTCTCCTTAGACAAGTCAAGCCAACCTGCTTTTGCCTTCATGCGAGAAGACCAGCCATGGACTTTTACCGTGCTTCCCAAGGCTATGCATATAGCCCAACCATTTAAGATGGCCTCCTGGCAAAGGACCTGGCCATGTAGAAGAGACCTATAACTTTATTTCATTATATTGATAATATTATATTAACTAGTAACTCTTTTCCAGAATTGAAAAAAAACATATAGATGGTATCATAGAGTGTAGTTTTCTCCAGGATGTACCCTTCCTTCTTACAGTAACATCACAAGACCCCATTTATGTGCTTCATGTGACCTTAGGAGAAACTGTTATGAAATGTCTTTGTTCTGAGACCCTATATATTGCCCCTCATTTTCCCACCTCTCAGTGGAGCACTACTTTTATTTTTCAGTCTGCCACTGCCAGAGGTCCTATCCTGTCCATAAATCCCAATAAAGCTCATGTCTGACTCTGTGCCAAGTGTATTCTTTGGTCTTGCAGCTGCCCTGACCCATGCCTTCCAGAACCTAGGTTGGGACAGGGTGTGTATTTGAGCATACTTTATATGCTTAGGCAGTTCACAATTCCACTTAAATGTTCTCTCTCTGCATGTGCAGTGCTCTAGGTTAGTTAAGGATGAGAGACTGGGGCACTCTCAGGTCTTTCCTGGGGAAGTGCACATCCTTGTACATGGGCAGGCCTTGTAGATCTCAGGGGATATTCTATGACTTTTCAAAATCCCTAAGGGCATCTAATTCTTAAGAACCTCCACTGAAATTTTGGACCAGGCTCTTGCTTTCTCCATTGGATATTGCAGAATCAGGAAGTTGTGATGTTAAAAATTGCTACTGTCTTTCTTAGAAAATTACCCTGGGAATAAGATTATTTGCACAAACTGAGCTCTGACTCAGTTAAAGTAATAACATCCTGTGAATGGAATTTTCCATGGAGTTGCCAGACAGGTCAAATAATATCAATTCTGTGGTGGGTGGGTGGGATAGACATCCATTGGCACTCCAAACTCATTTGCAACCCTCTGAGTGATTACAAGGTTGCTGTGTTAAACAGCTTCCATTGTTGCCAAGTAGCTGATTTTCAAGGATACTGAATAACTACAGAGAAGGAGATGGGTCAAGTTACAACACCATACACCAGTTCTTCTCAAAAAGTTCAGAAAGATTTCTTGGATAAATTGTCCTCAGGTTGTTTCAAATATTTGATTGCTTTAAAGAATTCTGTACAAGTTGATTTTGACAATTTTGTCAGTGTTTGCTTTGCTTTATTGAAGTGAGGGAATTAAAGATGTATTCAGAATATTACAAATGTTCCTCATATTTCAATTTTCCTTCATCAAAAAGTAGGCATTGCTTATTAGGATAATAAGGAAATACATACACCTATATATTTTGATCCTATGGGTAGCAAGACACTTAAGTAATCATTAGTAGAAATGTCTTGACATTTATATTATTATTATGTATGATTTCTTATAAGTTTATGGGGTAATAAAATTTTAGGGAGATGTTTTGCCTTTATCCATGGCAGGATTTTAAAATTTTGCCATTGGGCATGAGATACAATGAACATGGTCTCTATTCCATGGGTCACTATTGATGTTCAGACCAATATTTTAGAGTGCTGTCCTGTAAGAGTCAATGAAATCTCCTAGAGTTTATTCCAGACTTATTTATTCTATTTTCCTGGCATTGATGGTTAAACATTTACATTTTAACAAGCTCTTCTTATTGAGTCTAACATATACTGACCTATGATAAACGGGTTTCTGAACACATTTCCCTTCCATACACACTTCAGTTCCCTATGAGATTCAATCAGCAGCATTTTTTTCCAGGGTAAAAATTTTTGATGTGGATGGAGCACTTAATTGTGCAGAAAGTAACAGAAAAGTTCAACCAGTGGTGGCACTTGAAAAGAAATATATGAATAGATGTTATATGAGCATATTTAACTACTTCATGGCACTGTTAAGGAAAATTATTACTCTTTTAAACATTTCCTGTTAAGAATCTATGCAATGAAAATTCAGAAATTAATGATGCTATAAGTAAAGGATAGTCCCAAACACCTTTTCTTTTGATTAATCAAGGAGAAAAAGACAGGAAGCAGGAATATAGCAATTTTTCCATATGCAGTCAAGGCATTCATATAATTTGAATATTTTAGAACCCAAATATAAATGAATGGAGTGGTATTTATAATTTATATTGCTTCTTCTAATTAACCCAAATATACTTTGATGTTAATAATGCACAATTTGTTTTTAAAATCTCACCAATTACAATGCTCAAAATAAGAAGTAATGTACAAATACATCATTACTAGCATCATTATTTTATCCCTTATTCCATTTCAGAATTCAAGGGTGCAAATTGAGAACTAAATTTGAATCAAGGTAAGGGTTGACTGGATCATGCTATAAAGAGCAAGAACTTTAGCAATGCTATTTACATGAAAATTGACTCATAGCCTGCATCTTGGATATGATAAATTGAAATTAGGGACAATATGACATATAGGCATTTGTTAAATGTGTATCAAAAATAACATTATGGAAAGTTTGCTTTCAGTGACTCAGATTTGGTATCTTAGCTCACAGTAGTCTTCCAGATTTTAAAATCCCATGGGTTTTTCCATATCAAATATATTATGTTGGTCCAAGCTCATCAATATTAAATATCTAACTCATATGAGTTTCATATGAAAATATCAGTCTTATCCCCCAGGGAAAATATAATATATGAGAACTTTTAAAGGGAAAAAGTGAAAATAAGAAAGAAGCTAATTGTATTTTGCAGACTTGTTTACAGTTTAGAAAAACATTACTGACAAAAGCATATTTAAAAATAATACTTATTTCCTGTTATTCTGCATCTGATTTCTATTTTTACAATTCTATGAGTCCACATTAGGTGGCTCTATTGGACACTACAATTCAGAAATTAAATTTTGTCATTACAGAGAGTCATCAATATATCTAAAAGCAATAAATTATATAAAAGTCAAGAACAATTGACTGCATTTCTGCTTTATGACACCACACATTCCATTTGATATCCATTCTATGTTTTCAGTACAGGTATGACATCCTTCCTGTATTCCTCCTCTACAGATTAGATTAGTCTCACATCAACTCAACTACATTGCATTTGATTTTTTTAAGAAACACAACCATTTTGGGTAATATCTTCTTGACGTAATAGTGTTCATCTTTGTTCTCCAAACCACCTTGACTATGAATTAACATGCTATCTTTGATTTTATTTGATTGGTTTGAAGTAAGTGGGATTATTACTTCAGTTTTAATCTGTGCCTTTGTCTTATATTGTTACTGTTTAGAGAACACATCATGTATCATAACACGGTAATTATTTTGTGCATTTTAGTTGACATTTAACAAAGTAAATCCAAAATTAATTTTACATATTAGTAGTGAACCATTTTTACACTTTTCTTTTCAGCCTAAATGCAGTATTTCATTTCTAAATAATATCATCATATTGTGTTCAGTTTATTTCTTGGACCCAAAATGATTTTCCAGTCTTGATTCCTTCCAAATTGTTAGCTTGTTTTCCAGCTTTGTGATGTTCATAATTTTGTAAATAAGTCTCTATTGAAGTTAATGACCATAACAAAGCCTAGTTGAACAGAGTTTGAAGTTACATCATTAATTTTGATAAGGTAATTACTTAAAAAGTCATTGAGCAGGGGAGTGGATGTGGCTCAAGAAGTTGAGTGCCCACCCCCATATGGGCATTCCTGGGTTTGGTTCCCAGTGACTCCTGAAGAAAAACAAAACAAACAACAACAACAACAACAAAAAAGCAAATGAAAAACCTACTCAGCGAAGCCAGTGTGGCTCAGGGTTTGAACATCGGCTTCCCACAAAGGAGGTCCAAGTTCAATCCCAGGACTGCAGGAACTCAAAAAAATAAAAATAAAGAAAGTCATTTAGCAAAGATAAAACATTGACAGATACTTGTATATATTTTGGAAATAGAGTAATATCAAACACCCAAGTGAAAGAAAAGACAGAGGAAACTAGAAAAAGAGAAAGTATAAAAATAGACAAAAATAATATTTCATTTCAAAAGGACAGTTAATAAATATTGTCAAGTGTTAAGGGAAGAAGGTGATGAAGAAAAGACATGCTCTATAATAATTAGCAGTTTCTTCTTACTTTTAAGAGTAAATTCCTTTTGCATTAAAAAAGAAGAAAAAACATTTAGAACATTTTTCCTATAAATGCATTGAACAATAAGCAAGAAAATGTGAAGATTAAAAATACTATTTTACAAGTGATGAGTTAGACAAACCATCAAAATTTCCTTTAAAACACATACATTTGATGAATTAAAAAGGAATCAATGTCACTAAGTGGTAACAGCTTTCAAAGTTGTCAATATTTGTAGACTTTGTAAATTAGTTTAACTAGACCTAGGAGAGTTAATTACAGAGCAGGAAATATGTCTCAAAGTAAGACATGTCGAAAACCCCAAACTTCAAAATAGCTGATTTCCTTTACAAAGCCCTTTATCTCCCTAAGTTTTACTAGGGAACAGATATCATACTAATATATAATGGTTCACTATTTTGGTCATTCCATTAAAACACACAATGTAAGTGAAATTTCTATAGGTACCTCAATATTAATAATATTTTAATTTAATATTGAGCTGGATTTCAATTATTCTTTATTACCAGTTGCTAGAAATATTCTACAAAGAGGGAAAACCATGAGCCAGAAAACATGGGTGAGAGTCATCCATTGAACATTGACCTAGCTCCTTTGCAATCAAACACCATTTGAATTCTTTGAAGCAGCTGAGTGTGTGATTGCATTGCTGTGTGTCTGGAAGTGGCTTTGTGAGTGTGTATGTGACAGTCTGTGAGAGAAAGGGAGAAAAGAGACTGGAAAGTTTTGAGGGGAAAAAAAAGGAATGAAAGGGGAGCTTTAAGTGGTACTTTACAGTGATTTTCCTGGTAGCGTAATTTTGCACAAACTCACATTTATTCTTTAATGAATGTATGTGTGCATTGTTGGGGAAAGAGAAATAAAAGCTGTGGAGTTTAGAGTTCTAATAAAACTATGGTCTTGAAATTTTATTTAACCACTCCCCTTGAGGAGATATAGAAATAAATTAAAAAGGAAAATGACATATCACTATAGAATATGTCTGATATATTTTACATATATGATAATCTTATAAAAGGTGAAAAGAAATACATAAGGAAAAAGGTAAGTAGTTCATCTAAAATCTTCTATATGATTAATTTCATGTGATGTTGCAACTTTTGTCTCTAAACACTTATTCCTCTTATTTTTGTAGGCAAGATTTTGTTTCAAATACTCCCTAATTTTTGAAGGCCCAGGGAAGATAAATAATAATTATAAGAGAAGTACCCTTGATCATGCATTAGCCTGGTAATGTACTTTAGCAATGATTAGATGCAGATACTTGAGTATTAATAGAAGGTGTTTACTTGGAAAATACTGTAATAAAAATATGCATGCTTAAACTAGGCTTTGAAAGTTAATTAAAGGTGTTAGTTAATTCAGAAAATTAATCAAAAAATCACAAAAATGAAGGGATTATTTTCCTGGTAATTACACTCCATAAATCTTTCTTTATTTCTTTTTTCCTGAGGCTACAGATCAGGAGATTCAACATGGGGATACCCACTGTGTAGAACACAGAAGTCACTTTGTCCTGATTCAGGGAATAGATGGAACTAGCTCTCAGGTACATATAGATGTCGGTGTAATAGAACAGAATTATAGCTGTCAGGTGGGAGGCATGAGTTGACAATGCTTTACATCTCCCCTCCTATTAATACATATGAAATATGGAGAAGAGAATGTAGAAGTAGGAAGTGAAAATAACCAGGAGAGACCCTACCATATTCACCCCCAGAAAAAGTGGAAATGGTGCTTTCACTTATGCTGGTGTCAGAAAAAGACAGATTAAAAAGTGGGGGACTGTCACAGAAGAGGTGATGGATAACATTGGAACCACAGAATGGCAAACTTCTTACATAACTTGTGTTAACCATGGAGTTCAGCAATCCTGCTGCAAAGGCCCCAGCTGCCATCTTAAGGATACCATCCTGGACATGACTAAGGAGTAGAGTAGTGGGTTACATATGGCCACATAATAGTCATAGGCCATTAAACTCAAAAAGGATGCATTCAGTTGTTGCCAAGGCAATGAAGGAGTACAACTGCAGGAAGCAGCCAGCAAAGGAGATGGTTTTCTTCTCAGATAATAAATCTACCAGCATCTTTGGGGTGATGGTGGATGAATAACAAACATCCGGAAAGGACAAGTTACCCAAGAAGAAATACTGGAGTCAATTTTGATTAGGAGAATTATCCCTACATTCCCCAGAACTATAAGTGTGTAAATCAGGAAAAATAGCAAAAAGAGGATAATCTGTTGCTCCATGGATTCTGCCAATCCCAACAGGATGTACTCAGTCAGTGAAGCATAATTATTTCTGGCCATTTATTACAAACATATTTAATTGAAACATTGTATTAAGTGCAAATATTTCATTCTCCAAATCTTTAGACATATAAGTAAAATTGTTAATAAGGATATACACAAATTTGTGAAAAACTACCCAGATTAACATGGCACAGTAAATTGAATCACTGAAGTTAGATGAAATTTAGAGAACACATGAAAAACACATTTGATTTAACAACGTCTATGTTGAATTTGGGTTGTAGGTTTCTTGAATCACTCAGTGGTCTAAGTCCACAGATTCTACCTGAGTTTTCACAAATTTA